>JAVLVB010000087.1:1251304-1296199 GCA_032876305.1 Orestias chungarensis | reverse complement strand
ACCCACACACCCAGCACACTCACTTTTTGTCCCACTCCCCTCAGCCAGGAGGCTGCGGAGCATCAAGTGTAAAACCACCAGACTGAGAAACAGCTTCATTCCTCAAGCTGTGAGACTCTCAAACACACGCAAGGACAATTAGAAATGAAAAACCTTTTCTCATTTAACCGGCACTGTTCACTTTAATATCACACTTTAAAATGTCACTTTAAAATGTCAATTAATTTGTCACTTGCACCCCTAAGTTTCATTGCTGCTATGTCCAAAGTCCCATATTGTAGATTCTGTGTCCATATTGTAGATTCTGTGTAGTCAAATCCTATTTCTCATTTAGTTCTTCATATTTTATTATATTATTTGCACTCCGAATTTTCATTGCTGCTATGTCCGAAGTCCCATATTGTAGATGCTGTGTCCATATTGTAGATTCTGTGTAGTAAAAGCCTATATTCGCATAGTTCTTATATTTTATTATATTATTTAAAACTGCTATCAGGGTATAAACTGGACCGGGGGATTAGAATTTCGTCCCACCTCATGTACCACATGTGATGTGATGACAAATAAAATTGATTCCTTGATTCCTTGATTCCTTGATTCATTATCATTCACAGCTGTTTCCAATCATCTATTATTATCTGCTCCACCTCCCGCTTCACAGTATTTAAGCCCTTCCCATTCATTCATTCACTGCTGGATCGTCTGCTTCCCTCCTCATCTCCCTGTGCGTTCTCCTGCTTGTTCCTCCACGTCTCCCAGTAAGCCTTCCCCTCTTGCTCGTTGATTCTCTGTACTGGTTCTTCTCCCTTCATTATTCTCCTCAGGTCCCATCCTTGCATTTACTTTGGTTTTTGTTTTCTTCTAGTCTCCGGTTTCCCATTCTTCTTCCCCTTCCCCTAGGACAATTAGAACTGAAAAACACTTTCTCATTTAACTGGCACTGTTCACTTTAATATCAAACTTCAAAATGACACTTTATAATGTCAATGTAATGGTTAACTTTAATGTTTCACTTTAAAATGTCCCTTTTAAATGGCAATTAACATGTCACTTGCACTCCGAATTTTGATTGCTGCTATGTCCGAAGTACTATATTGTAGATTCCGTGTCCATATTGTCTATTCTGTGGAGTCAAATCCTACTTCTTGTATAGTTCTTTATAAATTATAATTTATTATATATTGCATTCCTATCCTCAATGCTGCTATGTCCGAAGTCCCATATCGTAGATTCTGTGTCCATATTGTAACATCTGTGTAGCTCAAATCCTAGTCTCGCATAGTTCTTATATTCTTATATTTTATTACATTATTTAAAATTGCTATCAGGGTGTAAACTGGACCGGGGGATTAGAATTTCATCCCACCTCATGTACCACATGTGATGTGATGACAAATAAAGAGTCCTTGATTCCTTGATTCCTATCCTCTTCTCTCCTGTTCCCTGTCTGAGTTTATTTCCATTATTGGTTCCTTGTTATTTTGTTAGTTGTTATTTTAGTTTAATTAGTTATGTCCTCCGTAGTTTAGCTCCTTGTTGCCTCTGGTTCCCCTCGTTGTTGTTATTAGTTTGTTTGTTTATTTATATTGTTTAGTTCTTTCACGGTCCCTTGTTCCTGTGTTCAGCTTTAGTTAATCCGTTGTTTATTTTCCAGTTTTTGTTTCCGGGTCAGCACCGATTAGTTCCATTTCACTTTCTCTGTTTCTTTAAGTTGTGTTCCGTGTTTATTCTGTTCCGTTTCCGCTCGCCTTTGTTCCTGTTTATGTTCATTATTCTTCCCCAAAATAAATTATTTATTCCTGGAATTCCACCTCTGCTCGAGTCACTGATCACAACCTGACAGTTTTCAGTCTCACTAAAAACTATTATTTACCCCTTTGAAGTCAGGAATGTATATTCTTTTACCACATGTTAGTTCACATTTGTGTCAAGATATAGGTATAGTTATCTGTGTTTGCATATACCAATATCGTTCTGAAATGCCAGTTTTTACATAGTTTCTGTTTGTTTTTCACCTAAGGACACTTAGGTGAACTGCTGCTACGTCCTTATCTCCAGCAGGTGTGGTCCCATGATTATTTTGTGATTTATTTTTTATTTATATATTTATTTTTTCCAAAATTTGTTCGACTGCAGCATTACTGCAATTAAAAGTTGTTGGAACTTAACAGGGTTCCTTTACTTTAGATAAGAGGTGTTTCACTTTGAGGCAAATTGATACCAACAATTTGTCAGTTGCTGACATGGCCAGTGGATTGATTGACAAGTAGTATCATGTCAGTTATCTGACTCACAAGGACTTTTAGAAGACAAAAATGAGTTTTAAATATTTATTTTAAAGGGTTAAACTGTTAAAAGCTGTTGACGTGCGAGCTGGAAACTGGGTAATATGAACAATATGACATGTTGAAATATGTAAGTAACCGGAGGAACAACATCTGAATTCATGCTGGAGATGAAGGAAGAAGCCCACCAAGTGAAGAGGGAGATATATACTCATAGCAGAGACGCAAATAAAATGGTAGAGGTTTGGAACGAAGAGCGAGAAGACTAGAGACCTAACCAGGTACATAGCACTAGATATTGGATAGGTTGGCACGCAGGAGGACAGTGTTGACAAAAAGGAGCGTAGACTTCCCCAGCCCAGCTAGATACAGGAGCTATTAGCTGAAGTGAATAATGAACTTGGAAGTCCAGGGTATATTAATTTAGCAAGTCAATAGAAACCAGAAGGAGAAACAGAGGTATAAGTAGATCAGGCCTGGAGCAAACAAGAAGCTGAAAGAGACAAGGAGGGCTTGGGTTGCACCTAGGTTAACACTCCTCCCATCCACCTGCTCATTACTAATTGAAAACAGGGAAAATAGGAATAACCAGAAATAAATCAAACACAATGCTGTAGATTCCTGATAATGTCGTACTTGTCATGTGTGTATATATATATATATATATGTGTATATATATATATATATATATATATATATATATATATATATATATATATATATATATATATATATATGCAATGCACTGCACTCACTCCCCCTTGGTCCCTCAGTGGTGGTGAGTCAATTGGAAGGGGGACCCATGTCTCCTCTTGGGCTGGGCTGCAAGGGCCCCAGTGTGTCCCACCTCCAGGTCTTGCTCCAGCTCCAGGGTGGGGACCCGGTAACCTGCTTCTGGGTGAGAAAATATTGTGTTCATTTGTTTTGAGCATGGTAAGGGGTAATTTGGGCTGCCCTTTGTCTGATCCCTCACCCAAGCCTAAACCATCAAAGACTTAATCCCTTGCTTATGCTGAAGTAGCTTCAGCATCCATCTCTTTCTTTACCGATTTGCGTTATATTTTTGTTTCTGAAAAAAAAAGAACATTTGTAAAATGTTTTCAGCATTATGGAGTTATATAAATTGTTCAGCGGCTGTCATATAGCGCTAACAGTTTTTAAAGACTATTTACATGTTAATTGCTTTTTTTAAGTCATTGCTTAAAATTGTTACATTTGTAATAGGACATATAATATAGATTGGATTGGATTGGATATAGATTGGATTTATTATTTTTAATTCATTGCTTTGGAAGTAGTTTTTGTAACATACCAGCCCTAATTTTCTTTAACCACGTGTAATCTACCTGATCTTCACAAGTATTAGCTAGGATTATCAAACCATATTAGAGGTATACAAAAAGATGGCTGATTTCTTCGTTTACTGTGCTACCCAGCAGATGGTACCTTAATGTTGTACTGTTTCAAATAAATAACAGAAGGCACAGACCTGTCATTGTTAAAATTACTCAGCAGAAGAGCGCAAGTGGGACAGACTGAAATATCCTTTGCAAATTTGCACAAGGTCACATTCAATTGTTCAGTACTTGCCCAAAATGGCTGGAGAACTAACTTGATTTATGTCTATGTGTAATTGAATGAGGAAGGAGAGTGACCTCTGCTAAGCCTGAAAATTGTATTACACACACGGTATGTGGAAGAATTATTTCCTCCCATCACCATCCATGATCCTCTCTACAACTATTAACTATATAATGAACATTAGCTTTCAGATTGGACACCAGAGGAGCTCATCGGCTGGGGTCCATATTTACCCATCATCAGATATGTGCTTTCATAGAGAAAAAGTGACCGAAGACACTTTAAACAGTACGGTCAGCAGATTTTTTTATGTATTCTTTTGCTGCAACTATATAAAGTAGGATTACTACTCCTATAAATCAACCTGCATAATAGAACTGCTTGTTTTAATGTTTTATGATATCTTGAGGTTTTTTTCTTTCGGGAAGTATCCACAAACTGAGCTATTGGTGTAAAATGAAAGGTATAGGTTAAGGGACACTGACAATCTATTCAAAATAATAATACTTAAAATATGATAGCAATATATGTGAATCACCTATTCTCAAAACATTTTTGGCATGAATTAGTCTTAATTTAGAGAAACATATCGTTCATATTTAGCTTTCCCATATGATTAGAGAAAACCTTGACCTGGTAGGTTCATTTAAAAACTAAACTGTCAAATATGAACACTGTCTGATAGTTATTGTACTAGTTCTAACTTGTTATACATTTTTCTTATAATAACTTGCTGTTATCTCACCATTTGGAAAACTTATGACCTTGCCCAGGCCTACAGGTATTAAACATGTATTATTCCAAATCGGTTTTAAACTATTCAGAGGACACCCTTCGCACGTCTTGGTAGTTTTCATATACATTTGGAATACCAGTGATGTTCCTACAGTTCAGAACCCTATTATCTCTAATAACTCTACAATCTTATGCAACAGCACACAAGAACAGTTAAAGGTGCAGGTGCCACATTCTAAGAGTCTTGGTAGGAGAACAACAGGCATCTTGCATAACGTTTTACAACGGTGAGGCTTAAAATAAAAGATCTTTGAAAATGGTGGGGCAGCAAAATGTGCACCAGCAACAAAGATAACTGCAGCCTCGATAGGATTGTCGAACAAATTCTATTCAAGACTTTGAGGGAACTTCACAAGGAGTAAGCATGGTTATAGTCAGTGTTGTTTGGAGATCCCAAAGTCTTGGAGGAGAAAAGCTTTAGTGATGATTTCGGTTGCCGTGTCATCTGTTGTCGGTGGACCACTGTGATTTCTGATGTCCACAGTAAACACAGCTGTCTACTAGGAAACAGCAGAGCTGACAATCTTTTTGGGCTTGTTAATTTGATTTTCCAGGACTGCTTTGCACCTGTCCACTCTGCTAATAGTAACAAAAGCTTTTTCAATGACTTTGGTGATTGGCCAGAAAACTCTACTGACATGAACTTAATTTGAACAAAGACAAGAAACACAACACCCAGATAATGCAAAGGATTGAATATTAATAAACATGGGTTAGATTATAATTATTTTTCCTTTTTTTGAAATCCTTGCTCAAATTGGGCTGTTTAGCCACAGGTTTAATTGTTACACTTTTAAATTCCTCACCAGTAATGGTTTAAGCTGTGTTCTAACGTTTGACCTCATAGTCCATTAACCTTACTGTCTATTTGACCAGCATGTATTCGTTTTGTAATTTCTGTTGTATGGAGGGATGAGAACTGTGATATATCCTATAGGATTTAGGCCTCATATCACCAGACAAAAACGAGGGCCTATTGTGAAATATTTTACTGCTGTCTTGTTTGAAATAATCTTGCCAAGCCTGCTATCTAATTCAGAGGGAGTTCTCACAGCATGACAGCGTCGTGTTAGCCAGTGGCTAATTCTTTCTAATTGAGTAATGACAACAATTCAGCCTAGTGACACCTGCACTGGAAGGTTGGTACAAAGCCTTGCCAGCACCACACTGGGAAACTAAGTCAAACCCACCTTGTAACCACTGAGCACACAGCAGGAGATTTCCTGAAATCCAACAAATCTAACCACAGGCATCGAACACATGAATGCATACGAACACACACACTCACACACATTGAGGGTGTGTTGGCAGAAGCAACATCCTCCAATAAGTTATGGATGTGGGCAGTTTGTAATGGTATTTTAGCACTCTTGCACTTAGACTAAGTAATATTTAGTTCATGTTTGTGATATGCATCAGTCATTGTTTTTGCAATTATTATCTTAGTACGCTGAATTTAGTGTTGATCCAAATACACTGAGAAGAATGTTAACACAAATGGAGTGGCTGTCTTCTGATGCAGGTTAATGTAAGCATGTTTACGGAAAGATGCATGAAATTCTGTGGATGCATGAGTAACGCAGGTTTTTATCTTTATTAAAATGATTCAGACTTTAGTTTTCACGGCTTGTAACTAAACATGCCTCAACAAGTATCACATTTAATATTATCACAATAAAATTTTGCACAGAAGAAATAAAAAAAATATTTTTTTCCTTTTAATTATTTCATTTATTTATGTTATCTCACTTTTAATAATAATAAAATACATTTTGATAGGAGTGTTATTTAGACTTTTATATGCAAAACCGTCATTATCTTTTGTGCCGGCACCTTCAGCTCAGCACCTTTTTATTAGCTAAACAGTAACTTCTTGTCCACAACTCATGAAACAAACTGAAAGACATCATAAACATTCAAAGGCTTAACTCTCCACAAGGCAGCTTTAGGCATCTAAAATGTATCTTAACATAAGAATGATGGAATATATGCATGCTTAGCAGACTAATGAAAGAAGGAAAAAAAATCAACCCTTCAGGACAGGGGTCTCCTACCCTAGTCCTCAAGATCTACTGTCCTGCTTCAACACACATCAATCAAATTATGACTGGTTACCAGGCTTTTGCCAGACTTGTTTGCATGGTAAATCGTTTGAAGCAGCTGTGTTGGAGCAGGGATGCATCTAAAAATGCAAGTAAGTTTAACTTGAGTACTTGGGTTGAATACTCTTATCCTTGAGGAGTTTTCTTTTTTATATAAATTTGTGCTTGTGTGTTTTATGATAAAAATACAATTTCACTGACTAGGATATTCACATCAGCATCACTTAAACAGCATGCACAGAGGTGCATGCAGTTGCCCTCTGTTACTTTTCCTTAAGATCGACACCTCTGGGTTCCATTAAACCTTGTTCGTGCCCTTTTTTATTTCAGTCATGTTACATTTAGGAGCAAAAGGAGTCCAGAGTAGGAAACCAGTGTACTTTTCTATCCATTAAAAAAGTTGGATTGCACATTAAATGCACCTTTATTTAAGTAGCTCAGTCAATCATTATTATAGGATAAGTACTCAAGATTCAGAAACAGTCTTCCTGAAGAGGTGAGGCAGGTTTCAACTCTGCCGTTGTTTAAATCCAGGCTGAAAACAGCCTTATTTAACTGTGCATATAGCAACTGAGAATATCATTAATTTTATTATTATTATTACTTTATTTTCATTTTATTTATTTTAAATTCAAAGTTGATTTTATTGTTTCATTTTCTGCTCCTTTTTTCTATGTAAAACACAATGAATTGTCTTGTACACAAAAATGTGCTATACAAATAAACTTGCCTTGCCTTGCCTAGCTGTTGTATTACTTGACCATTGTCCAAGAGAGACCAATGATAATAGGTTTAGTTTAAACTAGGGATGCACCGATACCAAAACTGTTATCGGGTATTGGTCCGATATCGGGCATAAGTACTCTTCTCGTACTCATAAAATTGCCACCGATACCACGATGTCGATACCACTTGCGGCGCTACTATTGGGCCTAGGTGGGGCTTATGGGGTGTTCTCTGTGCCACCAGGTCCGCGGGCACAGAGCCACCTGAAGGAGCAACAACCGCAAGCGTGTGCGCACGAATATCAGGTAAGCGACAAACCGCCCGCTCGCGCTTGGCTCTGCGTCCGCAACTCTACAGTGTATGTAAATCAGCTGCGCTCCCAGCTAATCAAAGACTGGCGTTTTTCATCCAATTAAATAATTCCTTCCAAAAAAAATTTAAAAAATGCAAAGTAACTATATGTGTAATCGCGTAAGTACTCGGTATCGGTATAGGTGAGTACTCAAATGCAAGTACTCGTACACTACTTATTTTGGAAAAAAGTGGTATCGCTGCATCCCTAGTTTAAACATAAAATATGGTCAACTTATAATGTTAAGAAACAAAGAAAGAGAAAGAGTTGAGCTGAAAGATGGTGCCAAAAAATAACTAATTTGTTTTACATAATTACGGAGCCCGTCTAGTGACCTGGGTGGAAAAAAAGAAATATAACGTGGCCACCAATAAATAACGAGTGGGAACAAGATCCTATTCCATGGCCAAGACTTATTTAATGAGTGGCCACGAGACACTTTTCTGTGGCCACAACCTGTTCAATGCGTGGCCACAGGTTATTATTAGGTTAAACAAGTCGAGGCCACACGTTAAACAATTGTGGCCAAGCAATAGGATCTCATTCATATGCGTTGATTCGTGGCCATGTAATATTTTTTTTCACCCATGTCACCAGTCACCGGGCTCAGTACATATTGGTCAACAAAAAAAACGTTTCATTTTATTAAAGGAGGTAAAATTCAGGTTGCTAATCGAAAAAGAACTGTTGTGGTTTGGTGATTAACACATTGCACAAAAACAGCAGCAGTGGTCTTCCATAATTGCTACTACATAAGCTGCTTTAGACAGGCAACGCTTTCCAGCAATCTGATTATTAATGTGGGCTTGCAAACCTTCAGATGTAGCTAATTAATAAATTGTGCTGTGAATATTCCAATCTCAATATAAATGCACACCTGTTCTGCAGATGCCTTGTGCATCGATTAGAATCACCAGTGAAACCCCCCCCCCAAAAAAAACATAATTATAACCAAGGGACACCCCAGAATGAAGCTGTTTAGAAGATTAAAGCTGAGTTGGATTATAAAGCTCCAAACGTCTTAGTGGAACTGTTTAATCAATCCCCTGTCAACCTCATGTTAACTGAAGAATCTGCAGGGATCCACAGCCCAGCTTGGAAAATTTGACAATTTTTTTGTTGCTCTTACACCTCCAGTTTGCAGTTTGCCACAAGCAAGAGCTAACAGACACAGAAAGACTTGCACAATACATACAGTAAAGACTGTTGTCTCATCCTAAATGACAAACGGACACTGTCAGGATTTTGGTGTGGGAGTGTGTTTCTGTGTGTGAATGTGACTTCTGTGTCAGAGAGGATCTTTGCTGGGAGCTCTCCCTCTGCAGAGCTACCTGCACACCAGGGAGCAATGAGCTTATCAGACAGAATGATGTGTTTAAGGACCTGAAGAGACTTCGTTCTATGCTGGATAACAAACCTGGACAGTACTTTCAGCAGAGCTTGGGGGTCCTGATTAAATCTTTAGTGAATGTACTTGTGGGGAAGTTTGATCTCACCTCTTTCTCCTGTCATGTGCTCAGTTCCTCACCTGCCTTACTGTCCCAGCCTCTCAGAACCATCACAGTTGTCCTGGAACACTGGACCTTTTCCCTTGGGACTCCCATCTTCTATTCCACAACAGACCCACCTGTCTTACCTCTCCCAAGAAGTACACCTACTGTCCGGATCACCATAACTGTGTCCATCAACTAACTTACCTCTTCCACCTACTGAAGAACCTGAGCCCAGACCAAAACAATTCATGGCATCCACTTGGTAATTTCATCTCCTTGCATTTGTCTGTAAATCAACCTTCTTCATCTGATAACTCATTTCCTGGTGTGATTCTGCATATGGGTCAGGAAATTACCTCTCAAGATGACGCACACTATAAATTGTGTAATGTTAAGTAGGGTTAGGTAGACATTAAAATGGACAAAATTAGTGCTAGGTGGTTAACAGCCACACAAACGTGATGAATCACACATACAAATGAATAATACATAATATTTCTAATATTCACTAACTTGGAGGTAAAAGAATATAATACATGTATTAGATGCTCCTATTATACCTTTTACATATGACACTTGTGATAAAGTTTGGTCGTCCAAAAAATCTGTAGTGATTATAATTGAGGGTTAGAAAAGAATTCCGGTGAAAATCTAAGGACAGCACTACATTTTAATAAATATTGATCATATTAGACAACTAAATTAATTTGGGAGATTATTTTAAAATCATGTATGTTGTGGTTGCAACTGTAAATGCTGTGAAAAATGCAAGATTTATTCCATGTTCAACTCACATATTTATTTTATATGGCCCTGGTTTTAACACAATACAGGGTGCTGTAGGCATTATTTAATGTGTTTGTATGTAGTACAGAATCCAAATATACTTAAACCCAGAAGGCAAAGGGTGAATAAAGGCAAGAACGGCCCAATAACGTTACTTTAAGACATTGTGTTATAAATATAGAACCAGACTTCACATGATGAACAGAAACATAAGGCTTTTATAGTTGGATCTGGCAGTTAACGACGGAAAACTCGAGCATGGGACCATAATGAGGCACTGAGAGCAATCAAGACTAACCTGAAAACAAGAGAGAAACAAACATAAAATAAACGAAAAAAATCTAGTGTACCAGCACGATTTTTACAGAAAATCAATAAAATAAGGCTAAAATTATATAACACATGTGACACACTAATGTAACGTATTTATTTTGAATGAATGAGGCTACTTTAATAAATTGAAAAATGTTCCATTAATGTTACAAATGTTTTTTTTAACCTAATGTGACATATTTTTAAATTTTCAAACTGAATTAATATGACTGTAATTTGAGCTGTATTTGTACTGCCACCTAGAGGGGAGTAACTATTTTAAGAGTGTGTAAATGCCTTAAGAGCCTGTTTAAGCTAAAAACATTCCCATTATGAGTAATGCACGTAACACAGTGCCAATTAAAAGGATTCAACTCCATTCTATGTTTAACCTTTTGCATTCCTTTTACAAAACAAACATGATCAATAAAAATTGTTTTTTCTTTGTCAAAAAGATTTACAAAAAAGTCCTTACAGCTTCAAAATGTATTTTTACATATTTGCTACATTTGTCTAAATGCACTGACAGTAAATTATAACACAGATAATGTTTGATTTAAAAAAAAACAAGTGCTTAAAGCTTTTCCTGGTGATGTTGTTGCAGTTTGCAGAAATAGACCATTCAAGGTTATGAGACAGCCAATCAGAGCCAGGAGGAACGTCTTACCAGTGTCAATCATACTCCAGTACACCTTCCCTCGCACACATCGTGCAGTCATTCAAGCTCAAGATTGCTGGAGATACCTTTGCTGCAACTGTGTTAATGGTGGAGAAACCATTGGCATGGTTACTAAAATTAGCTATCATCCTTTTCCAACATTACATTCTGCAATAATAATTACATTTTGTAGCTATACATAGTACTTTGAGGACCAGATTTGTAGTCAAAGTATGGATGTAGAAAAAAACAAAACACTCCAAGCAAATCAGGGAAAGGTTTATTGAGAAGTGTTAGTCAAGGGGACAGCTGGAAATATGTACAGACGATAGACAATTCAGAGGATAGATTAAAAAAAAAATCCTTAAAAAGTCCCAATGTCCTTGAATTAACATTTTATTTTCACCAACTTTGTACTTTGCTTTAACTGCAAAAAAATAAAAAAGTGCATGCTTTATGAACCTAAATATGTAACTGTAATTAACTACGGTATTTGAAAGTATGAAATAAAATGTACATTTTAACCTTGCCTATTTGTTCTGACCATGATTGTTGTAAAAGCATTTGGTGCAATTTCTATAATTACTTCATCTGATATATTTTTTAATAAACTCACAACACTGAAACACCCTCTTTTGACCAAAATACAAATCACACTGATAAAATCAACAAGAATCAAACAAGACATGGAACTTTAGAAAATGCTTTTTCATAAGGCCTACCTAGGCCAACCCACTGGGATGTGAAAAAAAAAGTTAATTAACACATTGTTAAACTCATATGATTTCTGGATAAAATTCCTGTTCAATAGATGGTGCAGCCCATTTATTCAGCTTTTCCTACACACTGCTGCTGAGAACTGCCTTGATCTCATTTTGTGTACTAAAACACCCTTCTGACTCTGCAGTCCTCAGGGTTGTGATCGCTATTTGCGTTCATTTAAGGTTTTAAGAAAATATGCTCTGACGATTATCTGTCAGTATGCTCAACAATGACAGATCAAATGTTAACTCTCCTTCACATCCATTTTCAGGATTAATTGCGGAATACTGGGATATGTTCATGTGAAACCCAATTTTTATTTTGTAAACCTGGTGTTACAATAAATGAACATATTCTGTTTAATTTGTTTAAAAAATGTAAGTCCCAGGCCTTCTCATAGCAAGCCTTTGACCGTTTTATTTTTGATGCAGAGAGCTACTACCAAAGCATACTCTAAACTCTGCTTCTGGCTAAATGTTTTACCATTACTTTAACATGGGCATTTGGTTCCTCCATAGCAAGCAGCTCTTTTAGATCATTGATGGAGCTGGTAAAATTATGCAAGGCCTGATTTATGTGGCATGTTCTTGAAACATGTAGTAGAGAATACATGAAGAGTCAGTGTATCTTTTGGTTTTTCCTCTTAGAAACATCCATTAAAAACGCATCTGTTATATTTTGGTTTTAAAATACAACATTCTGAAATTGTCAGGCAATGGAGGGCTTTTGGCTGGTTATGTTTCTGTGTTATCTCACCAGGAGGCGTTTCTGGAGGGTGCTGGTGTTGGAGATGCTGAGCTGGCAGCACCTGGGAATCAGGAGAATTTCCTGACGAGCTGCTTGAGGATAAATGGAGCACCTCTGCAGTTACTCAGTGCCTGAGTGTTACCTTCCATTGTACAAGCAAGCCCTGCAGGCTTTTTCCCTTGTGGTTTTCCCTATGCCTACCTTCTGCAAGTTCTCCTCTGTGTCCCTAGTAATTCTCCTCATATCTCGTCTCAGGTACTCAACCTTCTGGATTTCCCCCGTGGCCGCAACTTCTCTGGACTTTCTCTGATAATCAGAAAAGAACAATTAAGTTGCTGTTCGGCAACAACTGCATACGCTCCACTTACCTCCTCAACAATCCTTCAAGTGTCCGCTCTACCTTCCGCTCCAACGCCGTGCAGCCTCGTCTCCACCATCAAGCCGCCCTCCAAATTACCACCATCTCCTGGATCAGACCACAACCGCAATTGAAGTTGTCCAAATCAGATCATCTCTCCCTGGCGGTTTCTCCACTCATCACCAAGTAAGATCACCTCCAAATCAGTATCTCAACTCACCTGTACTTCCATTCACCTGTCATCTCCTCTTAATTTCTCCCTGTTACCCACGTCGCAGATTCCTCCGTGACAGTTCTCAGCTTTCCCGTGCCGACTACACACATACACATTCAAATTATATACTTCCGCTGTAAAGTCAAACTCTGCAATAAACAACCTTTACCTGATTTAGGTCTCCTGAGTATCTTTCCAGTAGTGGGTCAGTAAAGCTCGACAAAACCATGAGAGAAGTAAAATACAACATTTTACTACTTCAGTGCCAAAAAAAAGAAGCAAAATTAGTAACAAATGTTTTGTTATTTTTCAGATAACAAAAATATATATATTTTTATATGGAAATAATTATAAAAAAATAATACCAGATGGTTAATATTCCATATATTTTTAAATGTCACTTAACCTTTTTCTACACTAGAAAATAAATATTTTGTACTTAAATTTTTTTACAAATTAAAATCAAGTCGTCCCCTTTTTCGTTATTTAATACCCATTTCCGTGGGACAACTCAAAATATCAAAAACACACAGGCATTGTAAAAATTATATAAAAAAAGATTTGTCTTTAAGCAATGTGTACGAGCATTGTTCTCTTTCCCACTGTCCTTGCATTTTAATGCAGGCCTTCAGGTTTTTTCAAACACAGTGATTGCCGTTCAGGTACGAAGGGTTTACTGCAAGAGTGGCCAACCAGTCGATCACGATCTACTGGTAGACCGCAACCTGTTATGACATGACTGGAAGTCAGTGTTGCCAACTTAGCGACTTTGACACTATATGTAGCGAGTATTCAGACCCTCTAAAATAAACAAAACAAAAAACAACTAAAAACTAAAAATTACAAAAGAAAAGAAGTGTGGGCTTCTACCAGCAGCTGCGCCGGCTGGGGCGGCAGCGTGGCCCGCCTTATGCGCCATTACCTGTTCTACCTGACGCTGCGGAACACGCTGCACACGGACGACATCACGGAGAAGCTGTGCGTGTGTGTGCGTGTGTGTGTGCCTTTCTTTCAGGGAGTGTGTGTGTGTGTGCGTGTGTGTGGGTGCGTGCGCATGTGTGTGTGTATATACATATATATATATATATATATATATATATATATATATATATATATATATATATATATATATATATGTGTGTGTGTGTAAAAATAGTTACAGTATAGCAATAGTATAGTCGTCGTAGTAAACAGTAAAACTGGTTCTTTATTAAAGCTTGTTTTGCATTTTTTTTGCATTTTACAATAAATTGTTTTGTCATTTATTTTTGCACAATTTATTTATTTTGTCATGTAATCTGATTTCAACGAGAGACGGTTTCAATTAAATGAATATTTTAATAAAAGTTCTCAGACTACAAGCACAATCAACTAAATTTGCATGAAAGCAAAAATTATAATAATTATGTCTTCTACAAAAGTGAACCATTCATTCCAGGTCTCCGATCAAAACATATACATTACCATATTTTCCTTTTTATAATAGGTATTTTTACTTCTGTTAAGGTTTTTGTACGTTATGAAACACTACAGACGTACTCATGTTATGTAAGCAAATTTGGTCAGTAGCCTATATGCATTCAGTGATGTGTTAGCAATCTCGTTTCCCTCCAAATTTTATAATTATGAATTCCCCTGCTGGTTAAAAATGCTTTGATACAGTGAATACTCAGTGAAGTAATCAGTAATTGGTTCGGTATGGAACGCTAGCCTCCTCCTCCCAGTGCCAGGTCTCCCTCTAAGGTAGGAAGTGATTTCCTTTTTTCAAACAGAGATCTACCTGTTTTTTATCTGGTTTATTTTTCTCTTTGGTTCATATTAAGGTCAGTTATGGCTATTGCTCATCATGCAGATTGGTGTGTGTGTGTGTTTGAGACAGGGCGGGTTTGTGATGTGATGTCTGATGGTTGTATGACAAAACGTGTTGTAAGGGTAGTTACTGCAGGCTGGAAACGATCTGTGGGGGTTTGCGATGTATACACTGGACTTTTAGATCTCAGGAGGTTGGCTACTTGAAATATAGCTCTTGGGACAAAAAAGGTTGGGCACCCCTTTATACTGTGTTTGGCCTAATGCTGAACTCCTCCTGTAACACACCTTAGACAGAAAACAAGTACTTTCAGGAAGCTTGGATATGTTTCAAAATGAAATATATTTGCAGAATAATCAGACAGGTGTGATGAGACTACAAAATGAAGGATTAGATTCAAGTGACGGCCATAGCAGAATACATATGTTATGATCTCTTTTTTGACATTTGGGTTTTGTTTGTTTCTATTTTGTTGTCTTGTTTTGTTAGTTCCTTATATTTCCCTTATTAATCAATGTCTTTGTTAGTTTTATTTATTCTAGCTTTGTTCTGAGTTCTTCTAGATTATTCTAACTTTGATTAACATTACCTTCTGAGTTCAGGTTTAGCTCTGTTCAACATTTATCTTCTCTAAGCCTGCCAGTCCACTCCTTACATATAGATGTTTATTCATCAATTGATTTGCCTTTTCAACAACTGTCCACGTTTTCCTCTGATTGACCTTTCAGGTTGCTTTGTGTTTTCCAACTCTTCCTCAGTATATATACCCCTATGGTATTACTGGTATCTACTGGCTCCTTACATTATACTACCATACCTTTTTCCTTGTTGTTTCACTGTTTGCATAAAAGCCAGTAAAACTTGTCAGAGCTCTCCAATTTCTTTCTTTCTTTTTTTTTCTTTCTTTTTTTGTAAAATGGTCATGCTGCTACAAATCTGTTCGGTGGTCTCCGGTCAGTCTGTACAAACGGCATATCCACATTCATACACACAAAACACTGAGTTAAAGCTTTTCCTGCAACAGCCTCTAACCTTTATGCTTAGGAAAAACAAGTGAGAAATTAAATAATCCACCTTGCTCATATTAATCGTTCTCACCACCATACCAATTCAATCTATTTAAAAACACCCTCACGCAAGAGGCATGTTATTGTAAGTCCGCACATACTTACCGAAGCATTTGCTGTTAGTCTGACCTTGGGTTGAACAAAATAATAGTGGACCTGTAGTAGTATTGTAATTATCTGTTCAGTGTTAGTCATCAGACAGAGCAGGAGCAATGATAACACTTTCACATAGTCTTATTCTGGCCAATTTCCCTTCTTTTAACACATCAACTTTATGGAGAAGAGGTTCACTTTGTGTCAAAGACACCCCAGCCTAATAACAAATGTCATATAAAAATCATAATTTGTATTAATTCATCCTTTTATACTGACAAGTATTGTTCACCTTGTATAATAAAATTCTAGCTCTAGGGATAATTTGAATCATTTTTCCTCCCCTAGTTTAAATCACTGAAAAACTACTTTTTTGTAACTTAATGTCATAAAGGAGATTGTTGATAATCCGTTTCCTGTCATATCCATGGAGCTGTTTGAAGATTGTTTGGCTGTTTTTTCACCTCCTCCTTCTCTGGCGTGACAAGGTGTAGCCTCCACAGGTGAATTTTCTAATTACGGCTTAACATAAGGAGCTTCAAGAGGAGTTGGTTCCATTAGACAAATGCCTTACCGTTTTGCTTGCATGGATGGTAATCAATGTTCCTTGGTTTCCTGAAATCCTGACTGTCTCTACCTTGCTCCTCCAGCTCTCCTGATACTTGCTCTCCAAGTTTGTATGACCATGGCATTTTTATTTGAATTCAAAGGATGATACTTAAACTAACACTAAGTAACTTTGTGTAACCTTCATAAAATATTTTCATAACTTTTTGTGATAATACCTCGACCTACAGCTCATTGAATGACACCTCTGTCATGACCTGAAGGGGTTTGTATTGTTTTAACGGCAATTAACAATTTCGAGGAGGGTGTCAGGAACCCTGCCACACAAAACAACTACAAACGTGCTGACTGTTTTACGGCATATGTCACTTTTCCCGTTTATCATTTTAAACAACATCATATGACTTTGTTTCACCACAATTACATTTTACTATTCATCCTTCTCACAGCTAATGGATACAGAAATGTACTTCAATCCAACTACAGGCAACCATTGGAAATGCAGTCTTTCTTCAAGCAAATCTGGTTACCCAAACTGGTTGCCAAAATCGACCAAAACTGAAACTTCTTTAGTGTTGCTTTAAAAGATGCAAGTTTGATGACTGTTTACCCAATTTTTAGGTTTATAGCTGGGTGGCCAGCATTTCTGGTTTTGGTCCAACTGGTTCAACCAGGATTAAACAGATTTAATAAAAAATGGCAGTTATTTGGAAGTTTTGGACTCATCTAACACATTGGCTTGGATATTGCAATTCATTTCTTATGTCTTCCAAATCAAAATATCTAAGAAAAAAAAATACTTGTGTACAAACTTCTGGAAAACTTTTGTATTGCATGTAGTAAATTTCTACATATAATAGCTGGACACACTAGAGTCTTAAGTTAACCATGATAGTGCCACTAGACATTCTTTTTGTGCCTCAGAAAATCATTGTAACAAAAACCAGAATTTCTAGAAATGTATATTTCTTAGAGCTCACTTTTCTTTACAGAACCAAGAAATGTACTGGTCAAAAAATAAAGGGAACACTTAAACAATACAATATAACTCAGAGTAAATCAAACTTCTTCAAAATCAAACTGTCCCCTTAGGAAGCAACACTGATTGACAATCAATTTCACATGTTGTTGTGCAAATGGAAAGGACAACAGGTGGAGAACTTTGGCGATTAGCAAGACAAACTCAATAAGGTGGGGACCACAGACAACTTTTCAGTACAGATCCTTTCTGTCTGATGTTTTGGTATCTTTTGAATGTTGGTGGTGCTTTCACACTCATGGTAGCATGAGAAAGACTCTACAACCCACACACGTGGCTCAGGTAGTGCAGTTCATCCAGGATAGCACATCAATGCGAGCTTTGGCAAGAAGGTTGGTGTGTCTGTCAGGGTAGCGTCCAGAGCCTGAAGGCGCAACCAGGTAAGTACACCAGGAGAAGACTGTAGGAGGGCAACAAACCAGCAGCAGGACCACTTAATCTGCCTTTGTGCAAGGAGGAAGAGGAGCACTGCCAGAGCCCTGCAAAATGACCTCCAACAGGCCAAAACGTGCATGTGTCTGCAGAAACAATTAGAAACCGACTTCATGACGATTGTATGGGGGGCCGAAGTCCAGAAGTGGGGACTCACAGCCCAACACCCTAACGGATGCTTGGCATTTGCCAGATAACACCAGGATTGGCAAATTAGCCAATGATGCCCTGTGCTCCTCACAGATTAAAGCAGGTTAACACTGAGCAAATGTGACAGACCTGACAGAGTCTGGAGATGCCATGGTGAGTGATCTGCCACCTGCAATATCCTTCAGCATGACCAGTTTGGCATTGGGTCAGTAATGGTGTGGGGTGGCATTTCTTTGGAGGGCCGCATAGCCCCCTATGTGCTCGTCAGAGGTAGCCTGACTGCTATTAGGTACCAAATGAGATCCTCAGACCCCTTGAGAGAACATATGTTGGTGCAGTTGGCCCTGGGTTTCTTCTAATGCAGGACAATGCTAGTCCTCATGTGGCTGGAGTGTTCCTGCAACAGTTCCTGCAAGATGAAAACATTGAAGCTATGGACTGGCCTACCCGTTCCCCAGTTCTGAATCCGATTGAACACATCTGGGACATCATGTCTCGCTCCATCCACCAACGTCACATTGTACCACAGACTGTCCAGGAGGGGCCGAAGTCCACAAATGGGGAGTCACAGCCCAACACCCTATGGCCGCCTAATCAGGAGCATGCCAGCTTGGACTATGAAAATCTCTAGGAGTGGTCTCATGTTGGTTCCCAAAGTCTGGACCAAAGAGGGTGAGGTTGCATTTTACTGTTATGCTCATAAAGTCTAGTACGGACTTACAGACGATGTTACAGGCCTCCACTCAGACACTGTTTAAATCCAGAATGAAACCACTTCTTTCTATTTGTGCATATGACATGAAAGGATCTTTATCTCTAAAATTTACTTTTGATTAGTTTTTTTTTCCTTTGTTTGTTCTTGTTTTCTACTTTTAAACTGATAACTTTAAACACTTTCCCCTAATTTTTTTCATTTATAAAGGTCCCAGACATCATAAAGGACATTATTGAAGCCAATCTATATCACGTGAAATACTTCCTCAGTGTCTCATTAATCAGAATTAGCTTTTAAGCAAATTAAATGCATTTAGGCTACTAAAAGGCTCCAATTTTGATTACAAAAATGTAATAATTATTGCTTTACTTCTTCTCCCTGAAGAGGTTCTACTGTGATAATATTTTGATTTAGACCAGTCTGCATCATTCTTTAATGCCAGTCAGCTATTATTTGTTTAATAATGCAGAGCATTGTCCCATTTTGGGGTCCATTAATTCAGAGGTGTGAGCCATGAGACCGAGAGAGAAGGTCATGTAAGTTAAATAAGCCTTTAATATTTACATAATGAATAAAAGAGTTTTGTTACAGCTACTATTACTCTGAATGGTTTTGTCACATTCCATAAAGGGCAAAGCGAGCCCTGTATGCTGTTGAGAAGAAATGCCAGCCTGTTCATCTGTGCAAAGGTATTATGAAATGTGACCTATGGTGTGTTGTTTGTCGGAACTTGTGAGGCTAACTATGGATAACAAAACCTTAGTTTTATCTAACAAAATAGGATGATCAGGTGTCCTAGTTTCTGTGGATTGGCACATAGTTTCCTTTCTTCTAGCTCATCCTACAAATTGTGAAAATTTTCATTATTTTGGTCCAATTTTTCAAATCGTACCTTTGAAAAATTGGACCAAAATAATGACTCTTGAGATTTGGCTAGGTATTAAATAACTATAAACTAATCAGAGATGGTCCTCAACATAAGGAGCTGTGTTTCAAGTCAGTGAAACACGGGGCAAGTGAAGACTAACATGCAGATACAGTAGCTGTGCTGCATATTTACTTTAAACTGAGCAAGTTGAAGGACATTTCTCAAAAATAACTTTTGATATTATCAAGTCTACCATAGAAGATTATTTTTTATTTTACTTTTAATGTTAAAAGTAAATACCATAAAAGTAAATATGCAAGTATAAACAAAAGTTGTTTTTAAGCTTAAAAGCTCATGCTGTCAATAAAAATATTGGTATCAAAAACAATATAATGGAGAGAACCTATGCTACACACAATTTGTTTTTGGATAGTAAACAATTTAAAGTTACCTTATTTTTTATTATAGGGTGATATATCGTGGTGTACAGTGGATTTTATAAGCGAAAAAAACTAGATGTAATGATTATTGTACCTTTTGTAACTCAAAATCACTCAAATCACCCTAAAGCAAATACAAAACCTGTGTCATTTAATCATTGCTTGTAGTCAAATATATATATATAAAAAAACCTATTGATTTGAGAAATGCTTGTAAACTTTTTATTTGTAATTTTTTGCTACAGTTATGGTTAGTATCTTTATCTTTTTGACCATTTATACTGTGATCACACCCTCATTGGTTGCAGTAAAATGCTTTTGTTTTTTGTACCTACAACAAGAATAAACCTAAACATATGGTTCTAGTGTCTGTTGAATTTCTAAAAATTTGACCAAGGCTCTTTTTTAATTTACTATTAAATAATGCTAAACATTTTCTGTGAAGATATATCCTTTCATAATTGTTGCAACAATGCAATTATTTTGTAACAATACTGATTTCTCAATTAATCTAATGCTAAAAAAAATCTGCCATGGCCATCAGTTATTTTTATGAAGTGATTAATGATAAATATTGAACTTGTGTTAAGGAGTAGTGTAGTCAAAGGGTGGGTATTTTTCCCACAGGGGCTATGTGAGAAACACGGATGCTGTTAGAGGGCCTTACATCTCAACCTTTACAATGTCTAATCACGTTAATATAAAAATGTAAGAATCAGTTTAATTTCAAATCCAATATATCAAATTGTCAACTAACCAGTACATCACATACATATTGTCCTTCATAAATATACAGTACCTTGCAAAAGTATTTGGCCCCCTTGATCTTTTCACCCTTTTGCCACATCTCAGGCTTCAAACATAAATACATACAATTAAATTTTTTTCTGAAGAATCAATAAAGTGGGACAAGAGTGGAGTAGAATGAAATTTATTGGATGTATCAAACTTTTTTTAACAAATAAAAAGTCCAGTGCAGCAAACTCACTCCAGAAATTCAGTGAATATCTCTGAATGATCCAATGTCCCAAATGACTGATGATGATAAGTAGAATCCACTTGTGCGTAATCAAGTCTTCGTTTAAACCCACCTGCTCTGTGATAGTCTCAGGGTTCTGTTCAAAGCGCAGAGAGCATCATGAAGACCAAGAAACACACCAGGCAGGTCCGTCAAAGACGTATAAGACCTTTTGAGTGACCCATTTTTAAAATAATAAAAAGAAAGATATGTGTGGCCGTTTTCCAACATTTAAAATGTAGTGTAAACAAGCTCCATACCTCAAAAAAGTAATCTGAGGCCACTGTAAAATTTATAGATTTCCTTAAAAGAACTTATATTTTATAAGTATCAGTAATTAAATTAACTGTTTATGAAACATGGAGACATGTGTTTCTTTTTTTTTTTTTACCAATTTAAGATGAATTTGTCTCTAAAGCTAAAGTCATTAAATATAGTTTTACTCTTTAATTTATAAAACTTATTTAAAATGTGTACAAATAGTACACATTTTAATCATGCTGTGGCAATGATTACTATTTGAGCCAAAACTGATATATTTGGTTACCCCTCATGACTAGTGGTTGGCCCAAATGATTATGTACAGTAGACAGTTAAGGCTATTCAATACTTTACAGTTTCTATTTCTATTTTCATTTCATTTTCATTTGAAACATAAACATAAGACCAGCATTTTCCATACAATTTCATTATACACTTCAACATACCAACATTAGCATTTTCCAATCTCCAAACACATTTTAAGCTTAATCTAGAGGCATTTCTTTAACCCCAGGCATTTCTGAACGATACACAGTCCTGGCAGGTCAACTTTGAAAAGAGTGAGGTTGCTGGGTCAGGCTCTGAAATGACAGTGTTAATGTCTTTCTTAAAGTAGAAAGATATGAATAATAATAATAATAATAATAATACAAGACAACTAAAGTGAACTAAACAGAGCAAAAACTAAATATAAATGAAAACAACAACAAACTGAACCAAACCGAAAACCTGGATCCTGACACATTCACTGTTAACATAGAGGTCCCCTTCTCTCTTTATTGCCCCACAACTTGCCCTGGATTCTCATCACAAGATAGTGTACATAGTCTATACCAACAAGAACTACAGAATACATCGAAAACTGATGCAGCAGACAACGGACCTCCCATGTAAGAAAGAAAACTTTAAATAGCCTCCCTCCAAAAGAATACCATGAAAAAATTGGAAAATTGAAAGGGGTCATACCTCTGCTGCTTGAAGTGTGGGGTATATTGGCACTTTTCCGTCCCTTCAGCACCTTTGTAAAGAGAAGAGATAGAAGATGAGTATCATGGATGTGCAGTTGAGAAATCAGCGACAACTACTTGACACCGTAATATAATTATGTAACAAAATCTCAGGGAAATATTTTCCAGTAATGTACCCGGACAGGAGGTTTCCTGACACTTTAACCCTGCCAAAGTGGGCATTGTTCCATATTCCACCCCTGTCGACAATGATGGGCAACTATTTGACAAAACCATAAACATCTGGTTCTTACACAACTGCGTGACCAAATTCTACCGATCATGTTGTTAGCAAGGGTTTTTCTCTCAACAGTGGGTAGAGTATGTAGATAAAATATAATGAATTACAAACTGTGACATTTAGTTTTAGTCAATCCAAAGTATTTCCTTTAGTTTAGACATTTCAACAGTAGTTTTCTTTTATCCGTATTAACTCCCCATCTACAGAGAGGAGCTGGTTTGCTTGGGCTTCACAGTTGTGTCCATTTCAAACAAAATTTCAAAATCATTCACAGCATTGTTGCTGCATTCTCTTCTTGTTTACCGTCACGTCCTCCTAACCCCATAGTAAATTGTATGCAGTGTGATGGACACTAACATGCTCAGAAATATCCCATGGTCAGACAGCAGCCTTTTCATGTGATAAAAGGCTCCGGATGGCAGGGGGTTTTTCACACATGTCTGGCCAAGTGTTTCTGACAGGAGGAGGAATAGGAGGCAGCTAGTCGGGCACACCAGCACTAACGACTTCAAAATGGAGCCTTTCATCTCACCAACAGTCATAGAGACGTATCATTCAGGGCTCAACTGCAGTTCACATTTTGATGCAGCATGCCAACACAAATATTTTATCTAATTTTTCGGTTTCAGAATGTTGAAGTTAACCTGTGTGTGCATTGATTAATATACAATTTCACCATCAAACAATTTATTTTCTGAATTCTCCTCTAAAATTATCCTTTGTGGGACATAACACTCCTTTTCACAGCCATTTCTGTCATGGTTGCCAGAGATGGCATTTTTCTGTAATACTTAGTCTCTTTGAGTGTCCACAGGTGAGATGCTTCAGCTGGCTTTAAGGGTCCCACATTTGCTTCTATTTCTACATTGGTTGTAGAACTGCATTGTTACTTTCTGTAGTTTTGAGAGATTTTTTTAATGTAAGTATTTTAAATTATAAAAAATGACTAATTGTAACACAATCCAGCCTTTATTCTGATGTGGAAAGCTCCATAAAAAAAATCTTGAACACCTCCACAACCAACTGCATTATTGAATGTCTGAGAGACAGACCACAGTTTGTGAGACAAAAAGGTCATGGGTCTGAAAGATGTTCAAAATGGGGAAGAACATAGCCAATTTCTTTTTCCTTTGTACACTCTGTACAACCCAAAAACATAATATATACTGAGACACCTGGAGTGTTGTACAGTGCTCAAAAAGTAAAACGTTTAGCAGTGTCAGCCACTTTTATTAGCAAAAACATATGTAAAAATAGTTTAAATACATTGCATTGCAGTACTATCATCTTATACTCAAAATCAAAAATCCAACCTTTAAGTTGACTAAATATGTTAAAAATAATCATTTAATTACCTTAGAAGGAGTGCTGTTGATACTTTGTAAAATCCAATATTTCTACTAAAAAATTATTTTTGTAACTTAGGGCAATATAAAAAATTCGCCATTAATTTTCAGAACATTGGAAACCCCTCACAATGATAACAAGAAGAGAAAGAAATGCCACGCATCAAGACATGACAACACACACAAACAGGATAGAGAATAAATGTACACCCTTCTGTCAAAATATTATTCATTTGATTGATTGATGATTAATTGAAAGGGGGAAGGGGCTGGTACCTGTGACGTAATGGAAACTTTCCGGAGTAATGACCTTTGACCTTCCGGAAAGGGGGGGGGGTATTTGTCATGTGATGTCATGGAAAACTCTCTGGTGCATGATGGTGTGTGTGTGTTTAGATAACATAGAATGCTTAGGACTTGTTGAGTAAAATCTTGTTTGAAAACCCCTGTAATGACATTTTTAAAAGTTAGGCAGAAGTGTTATTAACATTTCTGTATCCCTGTGGATTAGACATTTAAATATAAACTAAATAGTTAAAAACTGATAAATGCTTAGCTTTCCTACATAGATTTCTGTAAATAAAGCTACACAAGTCTAAAAAGGCTTTTACCAGCTCTGAAATAAGGCTTTAAATATTTGTAATACTACTTTTAGAAACATCTGCTTATACAGATGCATTGTGAACATTCAAACAATCCTAAGAAAAACTGTGGAGTAAATATATAAATAAATAGTTAAATAGCTACTTTTAAAACTTCAGCAGAAATAAATTAAATAGTTAAAAACTGATAATCAGTGGAGTGAACATATAAATAAATAGTTAAATAATTTATTTTTAAAAGTTCAGCAGAAATAAATTAAATAGTTAAAAACTGATAATACCTTACATTTTCTTCCGTAGATTTTTTAAATAATGCTACAGAAGTCTAAAAATTATCCTTACCAATTTTTTCCTACTTTTTATTTAAAACCATAAATAATGCTACTTTTAGAAACATCTATTTCTACTGATGCAATGTGAGCCTGTAAGGAATCCTAAGGGAACAAATCCCATACTATTACTGAAGCTGGTTTAAAAGAGCTGCTTCTTGTAGTTCATCCTGTAGAAGCATGCTAGATTTTAAAACAGATGCAATGTAAACATTTAATCAATCCTAAGAAAAACTGTAAAGTAAACATATAAATATAAGCTAAATAGTTAAAAACTGCTAATAGGTCAACATTCCTCCATAGATTTCTTTAAACAAAGCTACACAATTCACAATCATCTACCATCCCCCACAAATAGCAAGCCTGGGAAGCCCCCTTCAAAGCAAAACGCCCCTCCTGCCACCTCTTAAATGAATACACAGATAGGAAGTCTGGGAACAAAGCCATCTTTAAAACCCCTGTGGAAATGATTTTACTCATAGCTACACCCTACCTCCGGCAGGATCATTCACACTGAGGTGATGACACACATCGGACCCTGAGAATAACCAAAGCAAGGGCCTCGACAAATTGGTTGCCGTACTGTAGTCAACCATCGGAGAGCTTCCTTTCTCCTGACTCATGCAACTGCTACAGCATGGGTCCTTATTATCCGCCTTCCCCGGCCTTCTACTCATCCTCCACGTCATCTCCAGCACCATCTCCGTCAAAGTTTTTACCGGATAATTCCTTACCTGATCAAGAATACAGGGAGCCGCTCCAAACTACCCCTCAGAATGTAGAAGTGTCTGCAGACCAGGGTGATGTCTACATCCAACTTCCACCAACGGCTCCATTTTCACCGATTCCGCAAGAGAATGAAATTGATGGTTGGATTTCATCCACACTCATCTAAACCGTGAAAACTGCAATAATTCATTTATTCTACGATATCCGTTTAGATTTCGCCAGAGAAGCCTGTTATAGATGTAAAACAAAACACCCTAGTCTGAGACACCACCAATGCCAGGAGTTAGTGGAGGAGGAAACATTTTATCATACTAACTTTCGCCGCATCATCAGACGTCTCCAAACCCCTCAGCTCTTTCCTGGTATTCAGAATCTGCTGAAACAATGCAGTTTACAAGCAGAAAATCTCCGCGTGAAAACGATCGGTGAGACGCTTTTATATGAACTGAAAACAACCAAACGATTATTCTCTGCCATTAAAGAAATGTATAAAAACATGAGAGACACCAAGTTTTCAACAGCTCTTTTATGTTTCTGAGGAGTATTTTTAAACATTTTAAAGTATAACATTAGAAAAAGTTAATGGAAACTTCAAATAACCTCAATTTCTGCAAACACTTTTTAGATTTGCTTGAGTTTATTTTATGGCTATCCTGAATGAGATTTATTTGTTTTAGTCAAAACTCAGAAGGGGGAAATCGCTTATATTGAAAGTTTTCAGGTACATGCTTTTTATTTACGGCCAAGTGACAAAATTAAGCCTAAACAATATGTTTAGTTTAAAAAAATAAAAAAACTGTACCAAGTAGAACTCTCTCAGAAGATTTTGAGTAAGACAATAACAGATGAAAGTAACAAAATTAAATTTAACAGAAATGTCTGAATGATTTACATAAATGTTGGGTCTATCTAAAAACACCTTAACTCAGCAATACTCTCCTGCTAATTTTCTGGATTCTAATGTAACCATGGCCAGAAGGCAAATACAGTAGTTACACTGAGTTCAGGTTCTGGCCCAAAGTCTCCTCCCACTGAGACTTGCCTTAAGTACTCCATTGGCGTCCTGGTTAAAGCTTATGCGCAAGTTAATTTCAGAAGCTTACATCCAGGATCTATTCTTTCAGACATAAAGGATGAAGGCGAGGAAAAGAAGATAGGGTGATAGTAAGTTAAACAAAGAGAGCTTTACTTTTTTCAATTTTTCTTCAATATAACTACAAGCTCCATCTTCCACTCTTGCGAAAAAAAGACATCAATACTCAAACTGTGATGAACACTGCATCTTTGTCCATATTTAAACTTTATTTTCAAACTGTAATCCTGGAAAATTTTGCTGTGAACCTGTTCAATGCACCCTAAACGTCACGAGGGTATCAACTAAGCCACATAATAGACCAAAAAATCAAACAAAAAAAAAAGACTTCCTCCTTTTCCTAAATCAGACAAAACTCTGCCGAAACTCACTAGTTTTTAATCTACACTCTGGTGCAAACATCTTAAACCAGTGAAAAATAACAGGGGGCTTACCAGGCTTCCTATCGGTGGGGTTGATAGATTAATTTGAATTGTGTAGCTTTCTTTAAAGAAATCTATGGAGGAAAGTTGAGCTATTATCAGTTTTTAAGTATTTTGTTTTTACTTATATGTTTACTCCACAATTTTTCTTAGGATTGTTTAAATGTTCACAATGCATATATATAAGCAGATGTTTCTAAAAGTACTATTATAAGTATTTAAAGCCTTATTTCAGAGCTGGTAAAAACTATATAAGGAGCCTTTTTAGATTTGTGTAGTTTGTGTAGTTATCAATTTTTAACCATTTAGTTTATATTTATATGTTTAATCCACAGTGATACAGAAATGTTGATAACACTTCTGCCTAACTTTAAAAAAAATTATTACAGGGGTTTCAAACAAGATTTTACTCAACAAGTCCTAAGCATTGTCTGGTATCTATACACACAAGAGGTCACGTGCCAGAGAGTTTTCTATGACTTCACATGACAAACACCCCGCCCCCTTACGGAAGGTCAAAGGTCATTACTCCGGAAAGTTTCCATGACGTCACAGGTACCATCCCCCCCTCCAATAAATCACCCCACCCCCCTTTTAATCAACCAATCAAATGAATACAATTTTGACAGAATGGTTTCCACTTAATCTCTCAGGATCTTGTAAAACCTCCCAAGATCAAAAGTGAGTTTGGAGTAATTAAACACGCGCAATCACACATTATAGAGATCACAATACTGTGTCGATCTGTTTATTAATAACATCAAGATGACTCATTTTTATTTATTTAATTTTTGTTTTACTGTGCTGCATACTTTGCTGTCATTGCTCTGCTTTCCGCTTACTAAATCTCCATAGGTATAATTCATTGCCATTGCGCAGTTTACCATGGATGCTTCAGGAACGACCTGGTAGCAAGGTATGGGTAGCAAGGGAGGCTCTATATTTTGAAAGCCTCACTTGGAAAAGCAAATCGGTTAAGCACAACTATAGCAGCCAGAAACCCATTGTACTAGCCATGATGCTGAACAGGACATGGGGATTAAAACAAAAAACAAAAAAAGAAATAACCTGATTCTTTTTTTTTTTAGAAAGACCAGAAAAAACCCTACAGAGATTATTTTGTAGTTATTAACATTGGTTATGGCTTCCCACATTTTACAAGGGATTTATGTAAGTCTATGGGATTTAGTTTTTGGAAGTGAGATGCATTTAACAATGCTTATTTTGGCATATTATTACTGTATTAATGTATATTTGTTTTTATTGGGACAAATCTTGTCAATCATTACTTAGCAAAAAGGCATTTTGAAGAACATGTTTTAATATTTTTTTTCATTTTTTATAGCGCCTATAGTTTTTTTGTTGGTGTTTGCAATATATAAGAATTGTATATAAAAAAAGAGCCCACCATAGATACTCTAGTAATCTTCTTGTAATTATAGAGTATGCCTATATTGACTGGTTGGTGGATCTAAGAACTCGGGGATAATTCATTATTGTTTGTGACTTATATTGACCCTTTCTTTTTTGTTTTTTTAAACCAAATTTTAGATATTGAATTTGAGTCAGTTGAATCTCAGTGCGCTTGCAGTATTGCATTGGAGTTTTAAATAAAATTTCTACATTTCGTTTGAATTGGTAAACTCTGAATCTTAATACGGAAAACCCTTTAAAAAAATATATGATTACTTTAAAGATATTATGTTCATTTTTATCATGAATTGAACAACTGTTTTTAGGATAGTTATTCTGAATGTGAACTCACACTGTAACAGCTTAGTTCAAACATACAGAATGTTCAGTAGGATTTATAAATTAGATCCTAGCCATACATATATTACATAAATTTGTTTTTTGTTTTTGTTTTGTTTTTTTAGGAAAAAGAGTGTTCTTTGAAAAAAATGTGTATTTAGCTGTTTTCTCAGCATGTATTGGTGTGAAATGCAGGTGGGGGGTAAACTAATGAAATCCTTCACATGTTTCTTTGTAAGTAATTCTTCTATTGAACCCTTGGATATAAAATACACATCAGATATGGGTACCAGTCCAGTTAATTATAATATGTCATAATTTTAATAATAATAATTCTTCTTTAAACAAAATTCCCATGTCTGTGTTTCTTTATTATTATTATTATAAGTTTGCCATTAGGTCTTATTTTGGTTTTCCTCACTGAACCTGTCTACATGTCACCCCAACATGCTAAAACATATACTGAAACAGAACTATTTATATTATTATTTGGTTATCCAAAATGCAAAATTATTTAATACAAACTTAAAAAGTATGTAAATACATAGTTTTAGTTTAATGAGCTATACTCAAGAGTATTTTTTTTAGTTTAGAAGCAACATACAAAGTCAACAGATATTTATGATGCTATTTCCTTGAAATTATGAAAATCCTAAGGAATAAATAATTAGCTTTATTTATACCTAAAATGTGCACTTAAAAGTCCTTGCATTACAAATTAGTTAAATATTTCAGGGTTTGCACAAACTCATGTAAAAGCAATAAGTTGTCAAGGAAGATGAGCAACCTCTACTAATAGAACTGACAAAAACAGGCTTTTATGGATTTTTAGCAATGAGTAAAAATGCTGACTAATTCAAAATTCACCCTGACCCTCAAGTGTACATTATGCTAAAACCCCAGTTGTTTTAAAGTTAAAACTGAGAGAATGGCAAACTTAGGGCAAACATGCATATAACATAATGTGCTCCACGTAAATTTAAATGTACATTACTATAGATATAATATATTTTAACACTATCCCATACGTTTTGTAATATTAGGTTATGACAGGAAGCACGGCTAGTTGCTGATGGGAATCCTTTGATTTGTAATTTGGAGTGAATTTGGAAAACGCTAAATTTGCCTATCTTGCGCAACTTGCTTGATTACATTTTGCACTTGTGTCATAGTCTCGGCTCAACAGGGAACTACATTTGATGTCTGCTTTTTCATAGTTGACTTTTAATGAATATTGGATCTTATTGAACTACCACAAAAACAAGGCATCAGCTGTGTTTGTGTTGACCATGTTTGAATAATTACGTAAAAACTGGAAAGGGGCCTTAAAATGCAGTAAATGTATCATTAGGGAGCTTTATCACCACTGTGGTGTATGAAGTCACATCAGTAACCAAAGGAAGAGCTGTGGCTTGATAGAAATAAGTTTTTGTCACATTAGCAAAAAATGAAAAAAGTGAGTCTTTTGCAGATCAGCTGTGCAAATAAGGATACAGATTAAAGTACAAATGCAAATTTTACAATTTTAATAACTTGGCAGATCAGATGTGTGAAGATAAATTTAAAAATCAGCTCATTGTAATTCTCAAGGATAAAGCAACAGTACATTAATAGGTTATAAAGAAGCCTTTGAAATCCAGCTCCTTTAATCTATCCACAAGCATTGTGCTCTTTTTCCTGTTACACTGCAGCACCCCACTCCCCAGCCCCGCCCTTCCTTCATTTCTCTAACCTGGGGATCCTGAATGTCTCCATAGGCCTCCACTTCAGTACAAAATCGATATTAATGAACTTTTTAGCCTGTGCAATTGCTCTCAGGAAAGGAAAAGTTAAAGGGAAAAAAAACTTTGATGCTTTTTTTTTTTTTTTTTCTCTTGATTTTCTAAAATGATCAGAGATATTCCTGTGTCACTAATTTCTGTCAGTGAGGGGAAAATTTGGACTGATTTATCCCTACAGAGTTGGGGAAATGGCAGGGATGAAGCACAGAGAGAGTGCAAGATCATTCTGCTTTGACTGTCAAATAGGGAGAATGGGGGGACGTGAATGAGCCTGGGGGCCCACACTCTGGATTCTCTTTATAGCTCTGCTATCTCATCCAAAAAGGAATTTTGAATGTAGCTCCTACATATTTAATACACAACTTGTTTCACAGATGTTTCTCCAGACATATTCTACCTCATGAAACAGGTTGGATTATTTTTTAATAAGCCAACATCTCCTGTTGTTATGATGATTAGTTAAAAAGCCTATCAGTGCAGCTTTGATGTGAATGCTGACAGATGTGTGCATAAGTGAGAGTGACAAGACAAAGGCTGGCAAATGCAGTGCTTACATGCAACTTTTTATGTAGTAATTCATTGTAGAGCTCTTCAAAGGTAGTTGTTTGATGCAAATAAAGGGGCTCCCTTTAGGAGCACCACTTATGAAATCAGAACCTAAATTCTTCATTGATTGTTCTTGTTGCTTTTATAAATATACTATGTGTCATTTGAGCTCATTTTTGACATCATAGTATACTATGTGTCATTTTGACCCATTTTGAACGTCATACTATACTCTGTCATATGAGCTCATTTTTTGACATCATACCATACTATGTCATTTTTACCCATTTTAAACGTCATACTATACTATGTGTCATTTTGACCCATTTTGAGCGTCATACTATACAATGTGTCATTTTGACCGTTTCGAACGTTATACTATACTATGTGTCATTTGAGCTCATTTTTGACATCATACTGTACTATGTGACATTTTAACCCATTTTGAACGTCGTATAATACTATGTGTCATTTTGACCGTTTTGAACGTTATACTATATACACTATGTGTCGTTTGAGCTTTTTTTTGACATCATACTATACTATGTGACATTTTAACCCATTTTGAACGTCATACTATACTATGTGTCATTTTGACCGTTTTGAACGTTATACTATATACACTATGTGTCGTTTGAGCTTTTTTTTGACATCATACTATACTATGTGTCATTTTGATGCATTTTGAACATGATACTATACTATCTGTCATTTTGACCGTTTTGAACATGGGAAACAGGAGACACAGTATCATGACAATGACATCATCACAGAATGTTGGTGTCAAGTACTGACGCAGAAAATTAGTTGTTCTAGGTGTTACTTTCAGTGTCTTTATACCAATTATTACACATTCCCGTTTCTTTATGTTCTCAAAATGTCTTAACAAGTTAAAATATTTATTAAGTAGATTTATATTTATTATTAAGGAATATATAGTGTCAAAAATGCACTGGAGGCTCCTTACAGAACAGAAAAGTGTAAGCAATCACACATGAATTTCTGAGGCCTTTGAGAATTTTTTGCATCTAACGCTAAAACTTATAACACAAATTTGAAAACTGGCAAGTTGCAAAGAATAGACCTACAATGTACTTATCTGCTTTTTCACAGTAGCCAATTTAGTAGGTTGCTATTCCTCTCACCCTGCTTGCAGAAGCTTTTAAGGCCCACCTTTGAAAGTGCTGGAAGTCTATTATAGGCCTTTTAGTGAAGTGAATTCATGCTGAGAGTGTGAAAGTACTGAAGGAGAGCAGTACAGCTCTGACTGTAAAGCCACACATGGAGCTCAGGTGCAGGTTTCATGGCTGTGTGTTGTTAAAAGAACACATGGCATGATTAAAGATGTCTTCAGGGATGGGTGATGTTTTGAATGGTCTTGCTAGTTACCGTCACAGAAATAACCTTTAACTGATTACGGGAAAAAATATTATTAGGACTGTAGATGTTTGGATTTTATTTTAAAAAAAATGCATCACAGTGAACACACACACGGGGGAAATTGGTATCAGCCAGGATGGAAATATCAGGAATTCTTTTATAAACTGTTGTCTAAGGTTTAACATGTTTGACAGCCTGGCTGTTGAGTCATAAAAAATTTATATTGTTCCTTTAAATATACATATAATGATTATTTTAAAATTATGCTAACTGAAATTCAACATTGGGGCAAATTTGAACCTAGAAATTATGGTGCGTTCGTTTATCCATCTGATTCGGATGTCAGAGAATGTTGCCTAGCAACACGCTCGGCGTCCGAGATACACTTGGCCGTTTTTCTTTCTTTCTCCGACGATCTCCAAAGAGACCGAGGAAAATTTCCGACTTGGATTTCAAGATGTCTGCGCCCAGTGTCATTTGCAAGTATGGATTTTAATTATGTTTGGACCACTATGTTGGTTTAAAAGATTATTTCAATTTCTCATATGACTTTTTCTGCGTCCGTAACTGTGGGTATGGGGGTCCATGTTTGCGGCAAAAACATGTTTAAAACTATTGTTCCTAAAGGATTGCTAGCAGAAGATAAACAATGAAATGAAAATCGCATGGGCAATAAACAAAACTGGTGTTGTTCATGTCTTCTGAGGCGGACGTCGGAAAGTTTAATACAACGCTCGAAGTGGAAACGTGATGTCATATCCGAGATGTCTCAGAAAGGTTAAACGAACGCAGCCTTAGTTGAATCATGGAAATACATTTTTTAATAAACATGGCCCTCTCGTAAAGGTCACCAGTGACAATGGGTTGCTTTTAGGTGCATCACCCAAGATTAAGATAAGATAAGATAGACTTTATTGATCCCGAAGGAAATTGTTTTGCCAGGGTTACAGAGTATCAAATAACAATAAACACGACACACTCATCTCACATACAACACAGTACAGTACACAGTCAACATATAACAATAACTACACTACTATTTATCCCTCCTGCAGATGGAAGAGGAATTGTACAGTTTGATTGCCACAGGTAAGAAAGACCTCCTGTGGCGTTCTGTGGTGACTCTCGGTGGTCTCAGTCTCCGGCTGAAGGTGCTCTGAAAGGCCGTCAGCCTGGCATGTAGGGGGTGGGAGGTGTTGTCCTTGATGCTGAGCAGCTTCCTCAGCATCCTCCTCTCTGACACCTCCACCACAGACTCCAGTTCCAGTCAGTTATAGTCACTTACCAGTGTTTGATAGAAGTCAAACTGAAATTTACTTAAGGCTAAATGGTCATAATGTGCAACTTTCAAGAATTAAGGGATTGAAGATGCCATAGCAGGCTGATGTCTGAACCAGCGAGTTCAAGAAATGTCAAACATTTTTTTTTTCCTGATCCAATTCTTTTGTCGTTTTAGTAATAGACTGTAATACAAAGTATGTAAAGGACAACACAAGTTTCTCAAAGGAGAAAAGTAATATGTGCATCTTTGCCAAAGCTGTAATCAGTGACATCTTTATGTGGTAATGTGGCCTCATTTTTCCTTTTTTGAGTTAAGTTTGTGTTCTTACATTGTTTGTTATATTTCGAAGTTATTTACTTTTCTTAGATTTATATTTTGAAGTTATTTACGTTCTTAGATTTATATTTTTAAATGTTTGGGTTGTTGGTCTGCATGTTTCTGTTTGGTTGTTTTGAGGTCAGGTGCCACGTACACCCGGAGACGCCCCACTGCAGCAGCACAGGTGTTCTGCATGTAGTTAAGCAGCGTGCCGACCAGGAAAAAGAATAAAGCCATAGACGGCGAGAAGGCTAGGGAAAAACAGACGGGCCTGGGCTGGCTAAGGAAGTTGGAGTTGCAGGATGGCGGAGGCGGACCAGAGGGCTAGAGACGGGAGGACTGGTTACCAAGGAGTACCACCCATCTGGGTGCCGTCAAGGAGTGGCGGTGGGCTGTAGAAGCGGGAGTGGCTGGATTGCTGCTGAGGTTCGCTGGGGACCAGAGGATCGGTCGGGCCAAGCCAAAAGGACTGGGAGAATTAGAGGACCACGCCCCCTCCCTTGGGCCAGCTGAGAGTCTGTTAAAGACTTGTTTATTGACTTTCCCGTCAAGGACTGGCTACAACTTCTCTTTAATTATTCTTTCTTTTTTTTTTAATTGGTGTCAATTTTTATCAGCCTGTCTTAAGATTCTGTTCACAATCCTTGCAGTTTTATTATTAAATTGACCACTCTGGTCCCACATTTACGTACATGGAATTCTTGCATGAGTTGAAAAAACAAAACAAAACCAAAAGCTGCAATTAACTTGAGACATAGTTTACATACATGATCTACACATAAGCTCTTTTTTTATTGTTATTTTTTTATTTTTTAATCTGAAGTCTTTGGGTGATGACTAAAGGGAAAATCAAGTATCATGGCCCTTATCCCTTAGTACAATTTAGATGACTGTAATGCTGCAGATTTACTACTGCAAACCATCACTGAGTGTTTTAAGTCTGGGATCACTACTTTGCAACCTGTGCAACACTTCAATAAAAAAAATTTCTGCATTCCATACAGTACTTTGGAATATTATTGTTCACACACTTATATGACAATATATTCGCATTACATTATGCAGAACTACTCAACAGAAATAAAAAATAAACAACTGAACTGACTTTCATACTACCAAATCATTCAAAATCAGGCCACTATACAACCCTGAAGATCTTCTTATTAAAATCAACATTTTTGTTTGGTCTAATGCATTAATGGCTGTCTGATGTGTCTATCCACTTAACTGTGGATCCAACCAAAGACTTGTAATGGCTTTTTCTATTTTCAAGAAAGTGTTTTTATAACACTACTGCATCCTATTTGTGACTGACAATGCTCCTCTGTTAAGGTGAAATAATAGTTTTCTACTTTGCCACAATGATTTGTTGGATAACCAGCAGTGTCACAATGTATTTATTTCTATACTAACAAGGGCAGAAATTACAAGGAATAAGTGTAAATTCAGTTTGAAATAGCATCACCATCCTCTGCTCTCAGTGCTACAGTATGTGCATCTTTGACAACTGTAAAAAAACTTGTCACAGTAAAGAATTTGGCTCTAATGAGTTCCAATTTTTTTATTTCTTCAAAAGAGATCATCATGAAAGGGAAGGGTGTTTCATCTTTGGCTCTGAAACAACATGTGAATGAATGAAGCTCTGCTAACTGTCAGGGGGGTTTGGACGTTCTGATGAAATATCAAAAGGTTTTTGCTACTGAGCCCTATGGGCATGTAAAGACTGGACAAGGTGCCTGCTGCAGAATGTTACAATGACTAGTATGTATGGCAGGACTGCATTGCTTTAAGTTGAGCCTTTCTCAGTCACTTTTCCAGCCATCCCCATTAGAAGAAGATTAACAAAACTGTGGATGCATGATCATCAGCAGCTGCTTAATGATGCAAATACTAAACACGTACAATTGTTAGGAGCTCTCTATATTTGATGCTCAACTAATTCTTTAATATTCTAGAGTTTTCTGTAATTAAATAAAAGCAAAATTATTTGACCGTGCATTGTTCATTTATTTAGTTTTGATTTCTATATAAATTTTAACTTGAGAAAGTTTATTTGCTAGTCTAGTGTGCATTTGCATAAGTTGATTATCAGTTATCATTAACTAAATGTTAGATCTTTCTAAATGTTTCAATTTTATAGGCTTCTTCTATTGTGTATATAATATTCATAAACAGTATCTGGTTTTGATACCTCATCTATTTATTCGAGAACACAGACATCTAAATGTAATCTCCAGACTGGCCAATAAATCTGCGAGTATGTCTTGTTGTGACATGTGAACGAAATGAGGACACAAATGGTTTTACACATTAACCTTCCACTCATACTAGAAGAAGAATAGATGACTGCCTAGATCCTAGTGTTATGTTTGATTGTTTGTTTCTGTAACCCACATGAATAAATAAATAGCTCTTAGGAAATTATTATTTTAAAATTGTAAAAAAAACGCTATTTAATCTGCACAAAGGACATTATTTCTGTGGATGATAACAGAATAGATTTAGAGAGGCTCATTTATGTTATGCTGATTTATGTTATGTTGTTTTTAGTCTCAACTTTTAAAAGCAACAGGGTTTCTAAAAGGAAGGTACTGATTATACCCAAGGTGGTTTAACTAAGAAAAGGTACAATTTAGTACCTGTTCAGGAACTTCTATTACAGGTTAGCTGATCTCTAAGTGTGGATAGGTATGCAAAGGCAGATTTATTGGGCCTGTAGGACCAGAGATGAGCTCTCCTTGAACGTAGGTTTTCTAGGTTGCAAGGGAATTGCATCCCAAGGATGTGGAGAATAACTGAGGTAACATCTCGTGGGAAAATATAGTGTGCTAATTAATAAGCAGCTGAAGAACAGCTGGAAATAAATTTAAAAAAACGCAAAGGGCTCAGAGAAGAGCTAGAAAGAGTCTATGAAAGTAGCTGTTATGTCTGTCGTCATCAGAGCACTTTTGGCAGTGGCCCCAAAGATAACTGTTTAAATATCTCACAAAACAGCCTAAGTTGATCTCTAATGTCCAGGAAGACAACCAAAAAGTCCTAGTGATAGCAAAAAAAAAATTATTAAAGTTCAAACACCCTGGCTTTAGCCCCTAAACCTTTTAGTGCAATTTTATTCCTGAAGTAGATTTATATAGCTGGAATGTATTTATTTATTTTTGTAAATTCTTTGACAGAACATAATGTAATCAGAGATTTACAGCTACAACTCAAATTGCTCACACAATTGTTCTGCCTTATTTGAGTCCTAATTCAGAGAAAATACAGCCTAGAAAGATGCATAAATGATAGGGATAATGTACTTTGTGTTACAAACTTTCTTTTTGCATGACATCAAATGCATAAATAGTTTGGTGAGTAGTACTGTGTCATTTATAGTAGAGGTGCATTAGGAGCATGTCTTCTCTATATTTCATGCTCTACCAATGTCGCTTTACTTTAGAAATTTTCTGTATTATTTAAAAAAAAAATCTGTATATATTTTTAATGCAAACACAGGGGAATATCTAACAAAATATAACTTTAAAATGTACAGCTCAGCAGAGTTAATCATCTACCTTCTAAAGTAAAACAAAATAAAATTCTACAACTTTGGAGTCCAGACACACAAATTATGTAATTAGATGTATTTTTTATGTCTCCCTTTCTTACCCAACATCCTTAAAAATAGTTGCTAATCAATTGAGGAAACATAACAGTAACACTCTGTTTGGAGTCTCTTTCAGAGGTGTCAGAGCTCATCATAGCATTGACAAAGCTCTGCTGAAAGTCAATAATATTCTCATGGTCTGGGGTAATAGACCTGAGTCTGTTCTAGTTCTGTTAGATCTCATTGCTGCTTTTAAATCAATGGATTGTGATTTTCCCATGATTATATTGTTTCTTTTTTTAACTTCTTGAGTTTAGTTACTGGCTTTCTTAGTTTCTTTAGTTTTAGTGTCAGCTATTTTTTTTTTTTTTATCATCACCCAGCCAAGGAGTATTGCAAACTATAAATGTATAGATATGCCCATTTTTCTACACTATGTAATGATAATTTTTCAAATATCTAAAATGCTTTTTCAGGGTTTTAATTAGCAAGCATGTTTGACAAACTGGCATGTCTTCTCAGTATAACATATTTATTAAAAATAAAATGTTTAATTGTGGTTTTCTCAATTTTTCGACAGGGTTCAAATGTTTTTTTAATCTTAATGTATTTATTAGGTTGTGGTGACCGAAACCTACAGGAGTAGACACATTTGTGAAAATATGGTCAATACAGGTTGCTATGTTGGTCCCATTACATACATAATTTACTATACTTGCTTTTTCATAATTCCTGATCGACCAAAGGCAGTGGACAATTTCATCAGTTTTCCTTTAATTGGACAGTTTGAACAGCTCCAGTCAATGTTCAGGTTTCCCTATAAAAGCACTTGTTCCTTGTGTTAATGACAAGATCCAGCATGTTACATATGTTTTCTAGCCAATCAGTTTGATATGTTTTAAATAAAGCTATATCCAAATGGCTTCAACTTTGTTCAGCATTAGGTTTCGTCATCACTGGTTTCTTGAACATGGCAATGAGATCACTGTACTCAAATGGCCTTCGCAGTCACCATGTGTTCACAAGATCCAATAGAGCACCTTTGGGATGTGTTGGAGCGGGAGATTCGCATCATGGATGTGCAGCCGACAAATCTGCAGCAACTGCATGATGCTATCATGTCAATATGGAACAAACTCTCTGAGGAATGTGTCCAGTACCTTGTTGAATCTATGCCACGAAGGATTAAGGCAGTTCTGAAGGCAAAAGTGGGTCCAACCCAGTACTAGCAAGGTGTACCGAATAAAGTGGCTGGTGAGTGTATATTCAGATTTTAATCAGCAATAACAATTTAGCTCACCATGAGAAAATTCTAATTATTTTAGTTTAAATGATAGGTATTGTTTTTTATATTATGAAATTCACTTCACTATCATCAACTGGCATTATTTAGCGTTCTTGTGGCAAAGCCAAGCAAACATGGAAACAGGACGTTAAAGATGAATGTTTATATTGAAGGAGGTTGAGGTACAATGTTGAAAACGGTTGAACACGGCAGGGAAGGAATAAAGCAAAAACGGGGAATGGATCAACAAAGAGGACAAAGGAACAAGAGGAGCTTAGGATCACAGGGAGCGAATGGCGAACACAGGAAGACTAGGAGACAACACCATACATGGGAGACGATAAGCGAGATGACCAGAGACGAGGTAAATGGGACAAAATTATTACAAAAATTGAACTTGTAATACTAATGAAATACAGAATGGTACTGCCGAATGGTACTGTTGCTTCTTTAAGAACTGTCTGAGTATCTTAAGGAAATATGGGCAGTATTTCTGAGGTATATGTGATTGCGATGCAGATAACGTCGAAGAAATGCTGAGTCAACCATATCTATTTCTGAGACAAAGCAATTGAGATACATACTGCTGGCAGTAAAGATATGTTTTTTATCACATACATTTGACTTTTGGCTCAGAGCCTATATTTCTAGCTTGGTTTTCATTATAGATAAAACCACAATGTATGTCTTAAATTTACAGTTTAGGACATGGTTTGTTTTTTAATGCCATCACATGCTGCCATACCATGAAGGAGTAGTGAAAGTGGCACTATCTACTGAACTGTACTTCATAGGGTAATCTAAATGAATTATGTTTTCCTTCGATCATATTGATATGTTGCTATAAGGTACCTCTGTATATCTTACAAAGAGATCTAAGATATTTGTTAACATATCTTTTATATAAAAGACAGTTTCAAACTTAAAAGTTGGCTTGTTCTATTTGGTTGACTTAAAAACACAATACAGGTTTTGCACATTGTTAATCTAATGAATCAGGGTTCTTGATGTATTTTCCACCATTCATAATAACTGAAAGTGAGTGAGTCAATATCTGCTCCAGTTTGATTTCTGTTTGCATGAAAACACTGACAGCAGGAGGAAGCTGTGAGTTTATTGAAGGCTGTTTCGGCACGCGTTAAATAGTCAGATATAGTAGTTAACCAAAGGTTTCATTTAAAAAAAATGGTGCTGAAGGGGATCCACAGGGGTCAGGAATCCAGCCGTGGGGGAGGTAGGGGGAATGGACAGTGGAAGGCCTAAGGAGCTCATGGGACAGACAGATAACAGGGACAAAAACCACCCACCAGAGGCTGAATCATGGTAATATCCAGGGTCATGCACGGGAGGGTCTCAGTCAATGAAAATCCAGTAATCAGAAAACTAGAGACAGGGTCAGAGACAGGCAGGGTTCAGCAGCAGTAGGTCAGACTCATCCAACAGCAGAGGGAGTAGGCAAAAATATTTGGTGAAAAAAACAGGTAGGATCAGAAAACGTTTTGGAACATGAAGCAAGGCTTGACAGTTGTGACTTGGGGCAACAGATGATCTCGCACTGAGCTGGTCACAAGCAGCTGTTTAAATAGGGAGCAGCACAGTGCAGTTGAGGGTAATAAGTAATCAGCACAGTCAAGGTAGAGCAGAAGGGCTGGAACCAGGACAAGTTCAGGATCTGAGCTAAAATATCAAATATCTATTACAACTCTTTCGCTTATTAGCCCCCTTTTTAAAAACCTAAGTTAAATTAGAACCAGAGTCAGCTAAGGAAAACAATAATTGATTTTAGTTGGATCTATATTTACTTTTCCTCTTGTAAAGGTACTTACACATAATCTACGGTACTGGTTTGCATTTCCAAATGGATGCCCTTTTAAATGTTTGCTGAAACTCTGCAATTTCATATAGGTAATTTTCAGACAATCTCCGGAGACCTAAAAAAGCAGTTACTTGTGTTGTTGAAACTGCCCCTAAAAAAACAAAAGAGGCTAACATTACATATTTATTTCACCCTACTTCTTTTCCTGAGTTCACACTGTGCATCATGCAAGCTTCCTGCTTTTGCACTTCACTCGTCCTTTGTGCTCACAGGAAAAACTCAGATGACTGAAAGGATGCAGGAGGAGCCCCTGTCACCTGCATTAGTGTGTTTTGCTAAATATCTTTTTATTTTCGTGTTCCCAGTTCTCATAGTTAAGTAAAATACTAGAGCTGCAATATTACATTTTACACAATCCTTAAATGCCAAACTGAAATAAATTTAGGTGAAATTTGGATTTGCATTGGTTGGACACCAAAATTAGTTAACATCACTTATACATCAACTGGCATGTTTTTATCATAAAAGACTGATGGATCGTTGCAAAGACAAAATGGCATAACAAGGTACTCAAAATATCCTAACGGGGTTCTGAAGTCTGTCTTCCATTCCTCCCCCTGGCGTATGCGGACTAAATGGTAAGCGGTGTAAAGATTTAATTTTGTGAAGATTGTAGCTTTATGGAGTGACTCAAAGGCGGCTGTGATTAATGGGAGTGGGTACCTGTTCTTGATGATGATGTTATAGAGTCCCCTGTAGTCTATGCAGGGTTGGAGCGAACCATCTTTCTTTGAGATGAAGAAAAAGCCCGCCCGAGGGGAGATGAGGATGTCCTGATGATTCCAGCGGCAAGGGACTCATTGATATACGTCTCCATCAACTCCTGTTCTTTATGAGAGATTTTGTAAAGGCGACGAGAAGGTATAGGGTCTCCGAGAAGAAGGTCAATAGCACAATCATATGGTCGGTGTGGTGAAAGAGAAAAGGCCTTACTCTTGCTGAAAACTTGTCTTAGGTCGAGGTATTCTTCAGGAACGTTGCTGAGATCCTGAGAGTCAATGGAGAAAGCTTCCTGGGGAGAGCTAGGGGGAACAGCACCCTGTAGACATGAGAAGAGACAGTTAGTAGCTCAAGAAGTAATGATGTTGTCCTTCCAGTTTATTGTGGGATTGTGTAGTTGGAGCAAGTCAAAACCTAGGGTAACACTGGGTTGGGCAGATGGAAACACAAAAAAGGGTTTGGTGACGTGGTTTACTTGGGGAAGTCGATGACCATCCAGGGCGGAAACTCTGAGAGGGAGGTCTAGAGATTTGATGGGACTCATGCTGGTCCACAAGGGATTTAGCAATGAGGGACTGCTCGCATCCAAAGTCGACCGATGGACTGAATTGTGGTTATAGAAAAGATTGCGGGAAGGAGAAGCCGAGACAGCTGTTTAGAAACTTTCAGGTCCATCTGCGGCCTTGTGCTCACAGACGGACCGTCTCGGGGAGGCTCTCCTTCCTTTAATAACGGACACTGTGCTATGTAATGGGATGGGTTTCCACAATAGAGATCCTCACAGAACTGCATCCTCCGCTGTCGTTCCTCGGGGATGAGCCTGGTTCATACGACCTGCATGGGTTTCGGCCTTGGTGAAGAGGACCTGCGGGGCTCAGGTAAGGGTTTGGGCTCCATCTCAACTGATGGTGAAGGAGAGGACTGACTGGTTGCGGAAGCCTGGCTAACAAATGCTCACTGGTAAGCCTTCATCCTATTCCTTTTCCTCAGACATCCATCAATCCTGATGGCTAGCGCAATCATCTCATCAAGAGAGGGAGGCTCATCTAATAAGGTTTACTCATCCTGCAACGGGTAATTAGAGCCTGAAAAAACGCACTTTTAAGGGCGTCATGCTTCCTGCCAAGAAGAGCGGCGTGAGTTCTAGACTCGTTGGAGAATTCAGCTACTGACCGTGAACCTTGCTTAAGCTTCCAAATCGCGCGTGAAAGGGTTAAACGATCCGTCTCATGGCCGAAAGCTGTATTAAATTCGTCTTGAAAACCTTGAAAATCTAATCCGAACTCAGGAAACCTACGAAATCGAGCCTCCGCCCATCTGGGAGCCATACCGGTCAGCTGGCCAATAACAATTGCTATTTTGGCATCATCATTGATGAAAGACTGGGGAGAAAAGGCCAAAACTAGCAAGCATTGTAGCAAGAACCCACCATAACCTCCAGCCTTCCAGGAGTATCTTTACGTAACAGGAACGGAGACCCAGCGGAAAACCGGAACCGGAAGTGATCGCGCCGGAGGTGGATTAGATGGAGTAAGGCAAGCTGCGGCGTCCTCGTTTGAAGGACGATTGGCTTCGTTGGCATGGATTTTGAGATTCTGCAGAAGGTGAGTACTTTGATCGAGGGTTTAGTTAGTCATATTTTGCTGTTCAGAAAGGGAACTGAGAATGGATTCATGCGCTTGTTTCATGTTTGATTGATCGGCTATTACCCTCCTGAGAGCCTCTTGTGGGTCAACTTGGTCTGAGTGTTCTGTCATGAAGCGTAATCTTCTGACCCACATAAACAGAGGACTCTCAGGAGTTGAAGTAATTAGATTTATTGAAAAGGCTGTGGAGGATCTGTCAAGAAGGGAATCCAGATGGGAACGGCAAGGCGGCGGCAGGGGAACGGCTGGAAACAATGCAAGGAGCCCGGGCGGCTTCTGGTGTGGAGACAGAGATGCTGAACTGGGGCTTGAAGTTAAGTGATTATGTTGAGTGGCGGATGTACTTGAGCCTGTAAAGGGATTACGCCAGGAGGACTGAGAGGTTTGAGTCTTTGAGCAATGTTGGTTGTTTGGTTGTCCAGGAGGTCTGCAGCTGACAGGTGTTTCTTGCTGGAGCAGGCAGATCGAGCTGAGCAGGAGGAGCAGTGACCAAGGCTTGGGAAGAGGAAAGTGGCAACTGAGGAAGGTGAGGCAGTGAATCTCTGGTAATCCTGGAACAGTTATGGAGGAAAAGATGTGGTATAAGGCACGGAAAAACACGAGAGGGTGACAACTCTCACAAAGATGGCGGCGCGCAGTAGTGCACCAGCTTCTTACGCTCCTAGCGATCACCCTATTTTTTACTATTTTTATGCCGGTTCTGAGCCTAACTTCATGCGCCTCAAGCGTGTGAGTTATAGCCGAGCCGAACTTTTGGGATTTAAGGACAGTTTGTCCAGTAGTGCAGCAACTATGGACAATAATCTCAGAGCTACGCTGGGCAGACTACAACTCCTCCGGACTCCGGCGAGGGGGGGAGCGGAGCGCAGCAGACAAATGGCAGGCTGAGGAGGTGCATGCGGGGGCAGAAGAGACGGAAGCGCGGCGGTGTGCTAGCCAGACTCAAGGCTAATGCTAACCGACCCCCGATTCCTTCACTTTTCCTATCTAACATTCGCTCTCTGGATAACAAGCTGTATCTGCTGCGGCTGAGGATGTGTGTTTCTGAGGGGATGAGGAACTGCGCTGTTATTTGTCTCACAGAATCCTGGTTAAACAACACCAGTAAGGCTCAGCACACAGCCCTGGCTCCCCTCAGGGCTGTGTGCTGAGCCCCCTCCTGTTCACACTGCTCACATATGACTGCTCTCCTATCCATCCAGGCTGTCATATTGTGAAGTTTGCAGACGACACAGCAGTGGTTGGATGCATCCGAAACCGTGATGAGTCCAGCTACAGGCAGGAGGTGGAACACCTGGAGGGTTGGTGCAGAGAGAACAACCT
>JAVLVB010000087.1:1199283-1251204 GCA_032876305.1 Orestias chungarensis | reverse complement strand
ACCTATTTTATTTATTTTACTTACTTTACTTCGATTTTATTTATTTTAATTTAATTTAATTTTTTTAACTTATTTTATCTATTTTAATATTAGCTCTTGGGTGGAATAGTACCGTGAGTACGTAATTTCGTTCCACTTCATGTACCATCATGTATGTAGAATGACAAATAAAGAATCCTTGAATCCTTGAATCCTTGAACCATGCCGGACTCAGCCTTCCAGCTCGCCGGCCGGCAGCTCATCCGAGCGGACAGCAACAAGCTCTCTGGGAAAGCCCGCGGGGGCGACTTATGCGTCTACATAAACCAAGGTTGGTGCACAAACTGCGTGTTGGTAGACAGCCACTGCTCCGAGGCAACAGAACTGCTGACTGTGAAGTGTATGCCTCACTATCTGCCTCGTGAGTTTACTGCAGTGTTTGTCACAGCTGTTTACATAGCACCGGATGCTAATGCTAACAACGCGTTATAGGAGTTACAAAGCAACATAAGCTCACTTCAAATCAAGCATCCCGAGGCGTTCTACGTGGTAGCGGGGGACCATAACCACATAGACCCGACGAACACCCTGCCGATGTTTTACTAGCATGTCAACATTGCAACATGTGGGAATAACACGCTGGACCGTTGTTAGGCCAACGTAAGAGACGCGTACAGAGCCTTCCCCCGCCCCCACCTCGGGCTCTCCGACCACATCTCCATAATGCTGGTCCCTGCTTACCACCCCCCAATGCGATGCTCAAGACCCACACAGAGGACCATTACTGTGTGGCCCAGTGACGCCGATGCCGTGAGTATGAGGGGGAGCTGGACCTGGAGGACTACACATCTGCTGTTCTCGGCTAAATTACCAAGTGCGCAGAGGATGTCACCACCACCAAGACTGTAACTTGCTACCCGAACCAGAAACCCTGGCTGAATGCAGATGTGCGTTCTCTGTTGAAAGCCAGGGATGCTGCCTTCAGGTCTGGTGACACAGTATAATTAAGGAGGGCTAGAAGAGAGCTGACTGCAGGAGTCAAAAGGGCAAAATCTGCATATGCTCAGAAATCCAGGGACACTTTTCCTCCCAGGATCCACAGAGTATGTGGAAGGGCATCAAGTGCGTTACAGTATATAAAACCAAAGGTGCACAATGCCCCAAAGACTCCTCCCTGCCTGAGACTCTCAACCAATTCTACGCCCGCTTTGAGAACCCTGACACCCCTCCCAGCACCAGACTCACACCTTGATCAGAAGAAGAGCCCCTCAGAAGAAGTAAGGTGGACGCTGAGGAGGATCAACCCCCGGAAAGCTGCTGGCCCGGACAACATCGCTGGACGGGTGCTAAGAAATTGTGCTGATTTCATCTTCAACATCTTCAACGCCTCCCTCTTCCAGGGATCTGTTCCCACGTGCCTGAAGAGTGCCAACATCATCGCGGTCCCCAAGAGCCCCACAGTGACTTGTCTGAATTTCTACCGGCCAGTAGCCCTCACACCGATAGTAACGAAGTGCCTTGAAAGACTGGATCAGACCCACATCAAAGCCACCATCAACGTCACTGTGGATCCACACCAGTACGCAGACAGGATGAATCGATCCACAGAGGATGCCATTTCCTCCGTGGTCCACACTGCCCTCACCCACCTGGAGCAGAAGGCTTCCTATGTTCATATGCTCTTTGTGGACTTCACATCTGCCTTCAACACCATGATTCCTCAGATGCTGATAAATAAACTCTCCTCACATGGACTGAGCTCTTCCCCCTGCAACTGGGTCCTGGACTTCCTGACCAACAGGCTGCAGTCTGTGAGGATTCACAACATCTCCTCCCCCACCATTAACCTCACCACTGGCTCCCCTTAGGGCTGTGTGTTAAGCCCCCTCCTGTTCACATTGCTCACATATGACTGCTCACCTATCCATCCAGGCTGTCATATTGTGAAGTTTGCGGACGACACTGCAGTGGTTGGATGGATCACAAGCAGTGATGAGTCCAACTACAGGCAGGAGGTGGGACACCTGGAGGGCTGGTGCAGAGTTAACAACCTCTGCATCAAAATAAAGACGACAAAGGAGGTGATTGTGGACTTCAGAAGGGGTCAACATGCTCACCCCCCCTGCACATTGGTGGATCCGCTGTGGAAGTGGTCAACAGCTACAGGTACTTGTGTGTGCACCTAAGTAACAACCTCACCTGGAGCAACAATACTTCCATTCTGGTCAAGAAGGCACATCCGCGGCTCTACTTCCTAAGGAGGCTCAGTCGAGCTGGACCCGGGAGCTCAGTCCTCAACTCCTTCTACAGATGTGTAGTGGAGAGCATCTTGTGCTCCAGCATCGACATGTGGCATGGAAGCTGTCTGCTGCAGACAGGAAAGCTCTGCAGAGGGTGGCGAAGACCGCACAGAGGATTGTTGGAGTCAGCCTCCCCAGCACCACAGACATTTACACCTCCAGATGCAATAAAAGGGCATCCGGCATCATGAAGGATCCCACCCACCCAGCACACTCACTTTTTGTCTCGCTCCCCTCAGGCAGGAGGCTGTGGAGCATCAATTGTAAAACAACCCATCTAAGAAACAGCTTCATTCCTGAAGCTGTGAGACTCTTGAACTCCACCTGAACAACCACTGCACAGACACATAACATGGACAATACATATTGAACACCTTCACATACCTGCACTGAGACACTTTAAAGGTACTCAACATCATGCTGCTATAGCAAACTTGCACTATGATTCATTCATCCATTCATGCTGCTGCTACTCCAAACTCCCTACTCCCTTATATTCTGTATATTTTCTGTATATTTTGTGTTTATTACATTCCATCCTATTTTATTTTATATTTTATTTGATCTATTTTAATATTAGCTCTTGGGTGAAACTGGATTGTGAGATTACAATTTCGTTCCACCTCATGTACCACATGTGTTGCAAATGACAATAAAGTTTCCTTGAATCCTTGAACAGTAAATAAACAACATCCAGAACTAGAAACACTAGAGAATTTGTTAGAAGCAACATAGCAACTAGAAACTAGTAACAGTAGAAAGGCTAGCACTGAGGAGCACAATTTTACCAGTAGTAACTTAACACTTAGGTGTGAGGTATTGGTTTCACCACTTCTTAAGTACTGCTCAGCTGATGAAGTTGATTCACCTGAGCAGAAACTGCACAGGTGAAGCCAATGCCCCAGCCAAACAGGAACTCAGCGACCTCCAGAGGACAACCTTGAGAGAAAAACTCATAACCTGACAGTTTCATATTGTTAATTTCTCTTTCCAGATGAGACATGCAGAGTGCTATTAACAGTAACAATTAAAATATATACAGACATTTATCTATCTGTGACGCAATTGTTTTTAATATATATTACATTTAGGTTGCATGCATGACCTGAATTTTGTGTAAACCACTAATCTTACCATTTAGAATAATGGCAGTGACAAATTTATGAAGTGAAAAAATTACCCAATACATCTTGTATTATTTTCTGCACAGCTGCACATTCAGATAATTAAAATGAAGAAAAACAGCATGTCCACAATGAGAGAACGCATTCTGACACGCTTTACTAAAGTGCTGCAATGCAAAAGTTCACATCCCACGGACTGCTCAGCTCCACCTACATAAGTTGTGTCATCATGATATCTGTGTATATGAAAGTCTAGTCAAAACTAGTTAGTGATTCTTTTTTTCTAATTCATATCCTTGCAACATAGCATATAAATTAATATCACTTAGACTTTTAGTTTTACACACAGTACAACACAATTCCATGAGAGAAAGGGAAAAAAACATCAGATAACTTCATCTACACTATACCCACAAAATGTATGATATATATATGTAAATATATTTTAGGATTTATGTTGTACACCATCACAAAGTAAAGTGTAATTGTGATGGGAGAAAAAAAAATAAAGATATGTTTGGCAGATATGTGTGTCATACGCTGGCAAATTCATACCACACCTGTCAGACACACACAAACACACACACACACAAATATATATATATATATATACTATCTGGGCATAAGCTTTTCTCCTGGCGTGTCACATTTATCATAAAAATACACTCTATTAGGTACCACTTTATTAGGTACACCTATACAACTGCTCGTTAACGCAAATTCCTAACCTGCCAATCACATGGCAGCAACTCAATACATTTAGGCATGTATACATGGTCAAGACGATCTTCTGCAGTTCAGACAGCGCATCAGAATGGGGTAGAAAGGATGAATAAAGCAAACGCAGGGAATGTATCAACGAAGAGGACAAAGGAACAAGAAGAGCTTTGGATCACAGGAGCTATTGCCGAACACAAGAAGACAAGGAGACAACAGCAAACATAGGAGACGAGCAGCCAGATGACCAGATGGACGATGTACAAGGAGGGTGAGAGGTGGAACAGATGCCACCTGGTTTAAATTTTTTTTTAACCCTCTAAGTGCCAAAGTCGCAATATTGCGACAAGCAACATTGCTGAATAAAACAGGCTGTATCTAAAAATGTGGTGTCGAATCTTGTTACCACTTTTCACCAGGGGTTAGGGGACAAATGTGACTGTAATCTGGACAGCCTTTGTGGACATGGTTCTATTCAAAGTTTTTGAGTTAAAAAAGTTTGTAAAAGACCCTCCCGCGCAGAGTCGCGGCGGCAAAGCAGCGGCGCATAACGAGGGCAGAGCGGAGCGAAAGAGGGTTTTTCCTTTTACTCGCGATATGGGATCCGTGGATCCGAGGAAACATCCTGCAAACGCCATGCAGGGGATGTGGTCAGGGTGGCAGAGAGTCTCATAACACCGCAAATAGAGGTGAATATAGTGGGGATGAAAACAACCCCGGTTTTCCTGGGAGACCCTGGAGAAGCCGCGGAGAAAACACACCGCTAATGGTGGCGTTAACTGCCCCACCGTAAATCACGGTGGTCATGATGATGATGGCTGGCAGCTCTTGAGAGAAGACGAAGAGTATCAGAAGTGGGTCCGAAATTTTGATGAGCCTGATGATTATTTTGGAGACAATCTGACAAATTCTGAGCCTATTGATTTAATTTCTCTTTTTCTGTATGATGAATTGACATTTTCCAATTTGGCCGACACCTGTGGATGTCAAAATAATCTAATGACATGACAAATCTACTTCTATCTCAAAGTTAGGTACATACTGAAGATATTTCTCATTGACAGTATACCTTTATCTCAATCCACTTCAAAGTTATAGCCTTTTGACACCTTGATATCAAAATTGAACATTTTCCAATTTGGCCGCCACCTTGTGACATCATAATATGCAATTTAGATTAAAAATTTCACCCCCATCACAGACCTTGAGTCATACTGAAGAATTTTCTCATTGACAGTATTACTTTATCTCAAACCACTTTAAAGTTATAGCCTTTTGAAATCTTGATATCAAAATTTTTTTCTTGAAAAAACTCCTGCGCTTGGGAAATTATTTTGCAAATGTTATTTAAGCTTCAAAATCCAGCCTTCTGCTTATCTGTGATCGGGATGTGCTGGAGCAGCCTATGCTGACAAGGCCAGAGTTCCCTCTACCAGCCACTTGGTCTAACTTCATCTTAGGGAATAGTTCTTTCCATGCAAGCCAAGAAAAATAGGGATCCTAACTAGATCCCCGAACTACCTCAACTGGATCCTCTTAATGTGGGGGAGTAGCTTCCCTACTTAGAGGCCAGCCTGAATTACAGAGCTTTTTAACATATCACTAATGGAGAGCCCCATTACCCTACCGAGGAAGCTCATGTTGGCCGCTTGTATCTGGGATCTCATTCCCTGAGTCACTATGCAAAGCTCATAACTATAAATGATGGTAGAAAGTTTAACTGATCGATAATTCAAAAGCTTTGTCTTTGGGCGTATCTCCTTCCGTATCACAACAGAATGTTTCGGTGGGCAGGTCACTGATCAGATGCAGAACAAATATACATATCAATCTCCCACTGAAGTTTTCCCTCCATTTTATATTCACTTAAATTTCCAAAATCTAACGAAACATATCTTTGTAGTTAGTATTTTAAATTGCAAATACCCATGATCCAGATTACCACTAAGCACATTTAGATATAATTAATAGTAATGTGATAAAAACATTTCTGTTATGTATTAATGTTTTTCTTTACAATTAAAAATAATTTCTAAATATTAAATGGGAAAAGCTTCCCTGGGACTACAAATATGAAACAACTTTGACTCTTGCTGATTATCCGAGCAGGTTTCCATACTATAGGTATTTTTGAATATGACTTGTTTCACCTTCAAGACATTGGAAGTGTAAGTCTTTTACTTTATCAAATAAACATTTATCCAGTTTATAACATCAAGTCCAAGTTTTACCATTTAGCTTCTTGTGAGACTGAGAGTTTGATACTGCTGAGGGTTCATCTGCTGCCACTTGTTAAGTTCTAACAGACCTTTTCTTCAGTACTGTCTACTGTTTCAAAAAGATCTGCAGTGAGTATAGAGCATCAGCATTAAAAAAAGCTCCTTTTGTGCTTACCCAGAGATTGCTGGCCACAAGCATAATTGTAGCTTTAGATTTTAATTTCTATTTCTGTTTTGCTTTGAAGCATCCTTATAAGAGTTAAAACAGTAGACCCGAATACTGAAAAAAAAAAAAAAAACTGAATGGAAGATGATAAATCAGAAATTTATTGGACTTTTATCAATGAAACATTCATAACAAAGACTAAGTATTTTTATTTTAGAAGCTATGGATTAGTGAATGAAAACTCATCAGCAATGCAACATATTCTCCAAATTGCAGCATATTTTGTCTTTCAATGAGTTTTGTAAAGAGACCACCAATCAAACGATTAAGATAAGACAAAAGTGACTGCAGGCTTATGTAACGACGCAATTTTGCCCACCGTTATTCTCTCTTCCTTGTATATGAGCCTTATTCATGTTAAGAACATAACATTCTTGTATTTATTGGTTAACTTTAACAACCATTTATCCATTATTTAACATGATTATCCTTCACAAGGGTCACAAGGATCTAGACAAGTTGCCAGTCCATGGCAGGTAAACTTTAACAATGCACGACTAAATATATATTACCTAAACAAATCACACAAAGTTGCAGAAGGTTTATGTGATGTGTCAGACTGATCTTGGCTCAAAATAAAAATTTGTGAGATACTATGACTGTATACTTGTGATTAAAGATAAAATTCTACATATAGTTTAATGAGTTTGCCAGAGGCATTTCCATATTGTGTACTGTGTTGTAGTCAAATATCAGCCACTCTGCAGTGACTAAGAAATTGTATTTTCCTTTGGGAGCCACTGACTCTGCTGAGCTTGCAGATAAACACAAAGAAGACCATAAAGCATGACCTTGTATCCATAAAATAAACTAGATTGAAGGCGTAAAAAGTTTCCTTTTAATTTACATGTAAGTAACTCCAAGTAGCAGTTTGTCCAGTAAAAAGTAAGTCATTTACTAGTGTCAGGTCACTTCTCTTTAAGTATTTAAATATCAAAGATTTTCCAGTGCACTGCCTAGCAAGAACTATATTTTACTTTAAATTATAGGCATTCTTTTCAAACATGGCATCACACAAAGACAAGGTCATGCAATTTCTTTCTTTGAGCCTATGAAAAATATCAAGGTTGACTTAATTTGACTTTTAAAAGGTATTTTACAAACGAGCAGATTTTATTTAAGCAGAAAAATTATAACCTTTTTTCGGAAATCCAAATTTTTTTGAAACATTGTAGTTAAATGGTTTATTTTATTAGTATTTAATATGATAAAGCCATACAAACTAGTCCATAACCAAAGCCGTAGAAAACATATTGTCTATGAATACTGTAATTGCAGCAAAATGAACCTTAAGAAATTATATGAAGGCTAAATACAAACATTTTTAATTTCACATGCAAGTTACCAATATGAAATTATGAAAACTTTAACAATTTTTATAAATGAATAATAGATGGTCATGATCTAGGGCTGGTCTGAAAAAGAGTGGGAAGTTGGAAATATATTGATATGCTAAAAATCCACCAGAGGATTAGCTAAGCGACAGACAGAGTTGAAGCCGGTGAGTTTGTTGGAGGGTGAACAAGTTGCAAAAGCAAGGTTAATAAAGGAAGAATAGAAGCCTTAAGGTACCAGTCATTGATGGGTAATCGACAGTCTTACAGAAAGCTGGGGCAAAGGAATCCAGGTAACAGCACAAGTGAGGTGTCTAAGAGGTAAGTGCAATGGTCAAACGCCCGGTTTACAAAGGACTGGCTGCCAGCACCTCTTAAACTCCAGCTTTAAAAATGACCGGCATGCAGCAGGATACTTGCTGAGAACCGTTTTCTAGTGGAGGCCTAGAATACCGGATCCTCTAATGGACTGCTGCAGCAACTTATAAGCAAAGAGAAGAAAACTACCATGCAGACACACGACCCAGTTTTGTCCTAAAACGTTGAAAAATATTACACATTAAGTGACACCAAAGCAGGGACTTCCAACTATCATTAAAGTCTGCTGTTAAGGTTTCTCCGTTGAGGTCAGTGACAATTAAGAAAGAAAGGAGAGACCAACACAAGCTTCCTGTTGGGATTGTTTAATATTAAAAAAGCTTGTAGCTTACTCTAACATAAACTTAAATACCCACCTGATTCCCATTATATGACTGGCTCAAAGTGAAAACAAAATACATGTGCAAAGCCAGATGCATGTATTATTCAAACTACCCCTTACTAACAATTGAAAACAAGCATAAGAGGTTGAGAAAGGAGGATAAAAGGAATTTATTTATTTATTTACTTTTCATAATCTACATTGATATTATAAAAAAGTGCAGAAAAAGTATTTAGTAAAGGGACTGCATGTAGAGATAATTTTAAATAAAGATAAGGTTTATAATTTACTACAGCTAAATGATTCCAATACAGTAATTAATTAAGTTTTTTATAAGTTATCTTTGATAATAAATTAATAAATATGAATGCTTGAAATACATCAAATACATCACTTAGTGTATGATGATGGCCAAAAGAGTAAATGTCTCTTTGTAAATTAATTTAATGGTATAAATATATTTTTGTATTACCTGATTTAGATGTAACTGTGTTGCCACCACCCTATCTTTTACTATTGTTCTATATATCTTATATTCTTCAACATATGTACCTACTGTAACTGACTATTTTAACAAAATTAATCACAAAGGGCAATATTTACTAAAGAAAATAAATATCATAGGATTCCTAATGTTACTGCCATGGTCTGAGTTTTTGTTCTGTTTAGTTTCCTGTAGTTGTCTTGTTTTACTTTAATATTATTAGTTATTGTTTTGTGTTGGTTATTTTCTAGTTTACTTGTGTCTTTGTTTTGTTATTTCCATTCTGTGTTCTCTAGTTCTCCGCTGCTCTCTATTCTACCTCTTTCACTCTCTATGTGTTTTGCTTCGGTCCCTTTCTATCATCATTCACATCTGTTCTCAATCGTCTAATCATCATCTCCACCACTCCACCTCCTGCTTCTCAGTATTTAAGCCTGATTCATTAATTCACTCACCACTGGATCGTCCGTTACCTTACCTTCCTTGTGCTCCCTCTCATTCTAGTCCTCATCTCTCTCAGTAAGATCCCCCTGCTTGTTGGTTCTCTGTGCTGGTTCTCTCTCCTCCATCATCCTCATCCGTTCCCGTTTAAGTTATTTCCTTTATGGTTTTGCTTCCTTGTAGTCTCTGGTTTTCCCTCATGCTGTTTAAAGTTTTAATTCCTCAATAGTTTAGCTCTTTTGTTGCCTCCGGTTCCCATCGTTATTGTTATTAGTTTGTTTGTTTATTTTCCCATCCTGTGTTCTTCTGCTGGTTTGTTTGCTTCTATTGTTTAGTTCTTTCATGTTCCATAGTTCTGCTTTAGTTTGTCAGTTTGTTTACTTTCTAGTTTTGGTTCCACTTCATCCCCGATCAGTTTCCGTATCAATTTGTCTCTTTTGATTTTCAGTCCATTATTCCTATCTTGCAATAAACCATTATTCCTTTCACGCATCCACCTCTGCTCGAGTCGTATTTACCGTTATCTGACAGCTACAGGGTCATGTTTCCGTCAGATTGCATGTGGCCATATGTATCACATTTTTCTTCCATGTATTACACGTTAAATATGTTTTAACATGGAGAATTTTAATAGGAATATAAAGGTATATCCATCTGCAGCTGAAGAAAATAGTTTGTGCTGCCCTTAAAGTGTTTAATCATGACTTATTCTTGTATTGTAAAGGGTCAGATAAAAGTCTGGATGCAAATTAAAATGACTATGTAAGTATTTACAGAAATATAAGCTGTGTACAAATCAGGCAAATGCTTTACTGGGTTAAGCTGCTGTTGTCATTGTTGTTTATTGCTTTGAGGGCAAATAAGATGATTTTCCTGTTAATCCAAACATGTTATTATGGACTAATGCCATATTTAAAATAGTTTTTAAAGGTGTGGAGTATGGTAGACTAAAGAAATAATATTGAATGCTATTGTGCAAGCTTGGGATTCTGCATATAGGGATGCTTTAGTGAGACATCTGGTAATCCTGCATGTGGACAATGACAACTGTGGACTGCTTCTTTAGTTTTGTAATACTCTGTTGCACTATTTTGTTGAGAGTTGTTACCTTTTATAAAATAGGGGAATATTGCATAACATTAGTATACATAGTTTGATCACTATATACAGCATCCACACAGATTTTATGGACATGTTAAAAATTCTTCCATATGGCTGCAGGAGCGCTCATAAGTCTTATTTACCACGCATGCAGCTAGTCAAATATTGTAGCAAACAACCAATTAGAATATCACCTAGATTATCACAATGCTAGATGCATGTTAACTACTGTCTTCCAGGTAGGTTGTTGGTTTTGTCCCCAAAGATTGGATTCCAGAGTGCCATGGCTCATAGAAATGCTGTCTAAAAAAGAAATCAAAAGGAAGAAAGTTTCTTTAGACAAAAACACACAAAACAGAAATACTGGGGAACAGTTTGCTTGCAGAACTGAAGCACCAGAAACTATTGTCTTGTGTTAACAAATAGTCTGATTTAAAAAAAAAAAAGGAATTCTTTTGAATTCTGTCATTAAACCTATAAACACATTAACATTGAATTGTGGTGACATATTTCATTGGGATTAATAATAATCTTGTTAATACCAATGACATGTTTGCAAAACCTTATTTTCTAGGTATTTTACATAATGAATTAAGGTTTAGAGAGCAACTCTATGAAATGCTAAAACTGTTTTTTTTTTTTCCAAATCTGGTGATTTTTTTTCTATTTTAGTTTAAATTTTTTTATTTCCAATCAAAAATTGAAAAAAAGAAATTAGTAAAGTAGTTCAGTTTATTAAAAAGTTACATTTTTTATTTGTTTATTTTTAAATTAAACTTAATCAGAAAAATTAACTATTCTGAAACCTCTCCCTATTGTTTTTTTTCTCATGTTCAATAATTATTATTTGCAATTTTGACTGTTTTAGATTGTTGCCTTTCTAAGTCACTCTGACTAAAGTAAGTAAGAAAAAGTATTTTCCATGTTTCTCCATTGTTTTTACATTTTTGTTAAAGCAAAGTGATCCAGATAAAAAACCCTCCATTGTAAAAAGCAATTGCCTCAAGAACACCTAATAACCCTTAACCTACCAAACTTTAATTGATATCAACTAGCCTAGTCTTTTGTTATCCATTCCTGCATTCTACCTCTTCCGACCATGACCACTCATCTGCCCTTATTCTACCTTTTCATCTGCCTTCATACTCTGCCCTTGTCCCTAGCCTAGTTGCCAGAATATTGAAAGCCTCAGAGCAAGTAACTTTCCAGCATTCCCTCATTGTCTGACTTCCCCATCCTGACCTTGCTTCTACCTCACAGTTGCCTTGTTTTTTTGCACTTTCTTGCCTTGCCCCGGTCAGACTTCACTGTGCTTTCTGATCTCTGGACAATGACCTCATTTCTGCACCCTGATTACCGCCTCCTGCCTCACCCACTGGTTTGTCTGCCTGATTCTGATCAAAAGGCTCTGACCTTGTTTCTGTTCCTCTACCAACGAGCTCTGTGCCTATTTCCCACCAACACTCTAAAAGAGAACCAAGCCTTAAGTGACGTCATCACCCAGTTACATTCTGATCTGAGTGATACAGAGGGACCAAACTTCTAAGAAGGTTAGTGCCCTTCCCCCCTTTTGATAATTTACCAAACCAATCAAATTCAGCCACAAACTGGTTGTCTTACCCTCAGTGGTTTGTAAGCCTGCTGTTGACTGTGTTTGGGTTCCCATCACTGATTATAATCAATAAATCTGGTAAATGTCTACTGTTTTGTCTGGTCAAATTTTTTGGTCCTTTGTGTGATTTATTACAGTAATCAAAGATTATTACAGTAATCTAAGTTATATTAGGCAATATATCGTATTGCAGTTGCAAATTGTTTGGCCTACGCTTCTTTAAAGAAATGTTTTTATTTTTCTAAATGTAAGGTAATTTGAGGTCATTTCACCACACCAATTGGATTTAACACATTCAGAAGTACAGTGGACAGATTTATGAGCTCTAGATTATTTACTAGCTGCATAACCCAAGGCATTAAAGACTGCTTCTAAACTGATGGCCAGAGAGTCTTATGAAATTGCTCATGCAGAGTAGAAATCATGGTTCCTTCAATTGTAGTATCTCTACCTGAGGCAGAAACTTTGCTTTAGAGTAATACCCTACAACTAACATGATTGACTGTTACGTTGTTCTTTGCTTTTTGTTTATCTAATCACTCCACCATTTCCTTACATTTCCAGGTGGGCTCCTCTTTGGGAAAGTTTACCACATGCGTTCTCTATTTGTAAATAATGGTTGTTGCTTGTGATTCACTCAAAAAGGGTCCAACGGATGGCTAAACATTTACATTTTTTTATTTTTTATTATGCCAATTCACGTTGCCATACATATTAAGATTTAGCTGTCAAAAAAGTATTATAGCTTTTATTCCTTGTTAAGGTAACTCAACATTTGAAAACCACTCCTTGCATTTGCCCAGGTTATCTTCAGAAATTTATTAGGTGGATTTTTTTTATATTTCCTATATTCTCAGAAACATATTTTGAGGGGCAGGTTGAGATTATTTTTGACCTTATTCGAAGGGACTGAAAACATTTTATCTAAACTTTAAATAATACGTTTTTTACTGAATGAATAATCGGATAGTTATTCATTCAGAAATAACTATTAGAACAGTAAATGAACAATGTGTTCAGTTACAATTCTACATAATTATTTTATTATTCTAACAATTACATTTTTAATAGCAACTTAACCAGCATCAATTATTTCGTTTTTTTTTTTTTTTTTTATAACAAAGTAATTTTCTATTTCTTTGTTCTTCCAATGGTTAGGGGCTCTTAAGTGATTACATTTTGAATCAATAGACTATATATATATATATATATCTTAAACCAATTTGATTGTTTTCTCTCAAAAATTTAGCCTTGCTGCATATTACGTGCTCCTATTGAAATAAGTGAATTATTACATGACATTGTAACGGTGTTGAACAAACTTGAACAAACTTCTTCTTATAATAATTTAAAGGAATAATTTGCAAGTTCCTATTTAAAGAGTTTTTGTGCATTTTAGATTATCTTAACTAAAGACCTACTTAGAAAAATTGTGGAATATAGCTGACCAACACGACTAAGCAATAATTTTCTTTTTCAGCTAGTCTTAGATATTAATGTAGGGAATGGAAGAGGGCTAAAAGTATATTTTTATTCAGATTTCTATGAATCAGCATTCTAGATGCTCTGAGATCAGTTTTATGTTGCATAAACTTATCTGCTAATAAAAAATAAGCAAACTTGTTTGTGTCTGTCACATATTAAAAGCTTTTTAATGGGTTTGCTATTTTTTAAGACACAGGAATAATTAGCATTCCAAGTTTCCTTTACAGTCTTTGGGGAAAATGCTGCACAAATGGGATCCTTTATTTCCCTCTTTTTAACACTTCTGTTAATAAAAACTGTCTGAAACGATCAAATCATTACTAGTAACTTTTTCGGATATATTTTTAAGCCTCCTAACTGTCATGATTGCAGTGTACCCATAGCACCTATTGCTGCTTACAGTGTTTCTAAGTGAACCATAAAACATATGGAGGCAGTAAAAGCCGAATAGACATTTATGGTCGACGTCAGTAGAAAAAAAAAAAATCTCACTTCTGTAAATAAGGTCAGGCTAGATATTAAAACACAATCTGTAGAATAGACAATTTCTACCTATTAATCCAAACAAGTGATGTTCTACTTTATTATTTAGGCCATTCTTATGTCCTGTAATTTCTCTCTCCCTGCAATCTCATTGTACAATGTGTATAATGACAATAAAGGCATTCTATTCTATTCTAAATAGAATTCAAATATGTGAACCTAGCCTTTGAAACGTAATGAGTTAGCAAATGGACATGCTGAGTACTGGAAAAACACCATTAAATTCAAACCCTAATTCCTTGATGTCATACACAGTAGGAGTGCTGTTAATAGACTAATAAACCTTTGTTTCCCTAAACACACATTTGGCCCTTACTTCGAGCTGTATATTGTCCTCCAGAAAGCAGTGACTCCCTCCCTAAAGCAGGTGAAATAGTAGTTAATGGGAAGATAACCAAACACTGCTAGTATGAGTTATTTACTAATACACAGTTGAAACACAATGTTTATTGATGTGACAGCTTGATCACTATCTAATATTTTAAAGCTGCAACTATTCAACATTTTTAAACAAGTTTGAGAAAAAAAATGTTTGCATGGCAGCAAAGACTTCAATGCGTTTTAAACGGGCCCCGTAAAAGGAGCAGTATTAAAATTGTCTAAGTGTGAATCTATCTTATAACTATTTTATGCTTATAACGTCCTGTACTTTTGCAGTGTTGCGTCAGTGGGTCTAATAATGTCAATGGGAAGGAAATAAAGTCAGAGAACCCCTTTTAAATAATGTCAACAAGATATAAAAATTAGGTGCTGAAAAAAGTTGTTTTAATAGCAAGGACCAGGAAACAATCCTTTGAGTTTAAAGTTTACTGAAGAAAGGACTCAATAGGGTCATTTAATTAGATGTGGAAACTGGTCATGTGGTGAGACTTGCTTGATATGAGAAAAATTAACATTGGGGTGCAGTCTTTATGAAATCTGTCAGGAAAGGGAGATGTACTGCTGGTTTTGTTGTTTTTTCTTGTCTCCATTCTACCATGGGCATTCAGGAGGCTGCCTTCATGCTGGAGCTGTTGAGCTGGCAGCACCTTGACCACAGTTACTGCCAATTTGCCAATCAGAGCTGTGGAGTACAAGAGAGTATTGGCTGCAGTTATTCAGTGCCTGGTTGTTACCCTTTGCATGCTACATCCTAACCTCTCTGTGTTTCCTCTCAAATGGCATGCTTTGTGTAAGCGGTCTTACCTGTTCCTCCTGTGTCCATAGCAACCTCCTTTTGTGTCAGCAACCCAGGTTCTTTTCCTCATCGGATACTCTCGCTCTAAGTGATTACAGCAAACAATCTACAGCAAACAAAAAACATTATAACTCTCAAGAACCAAGACTGGAGTCATCCCTTACGCTCCACCAACCTCTTAGTGACTGCCTGCATTACCTGTCTGCTCCAGCAACCATCCCCGCAGCATCACAATCAGAGCAACACAACAACAACATTTCCAGAACCAGATCCCTTCAAATCTGGTCATCTCTCCCTGGCGGTTCAACATCCTGCCTCAAATAACCAACAATCTCAATAATTCTTTAAACTCACCCTGATTTTCACTCACCTGTCCATCTATCTCCAAAGCTCCCGGTGACTTCACACTGATGGTTCCGTTGCCTTGCTGTCCCGTGTCCAGGCCTGACCCCGTTTCCAGAGCACATTGATTACTCACACTCTGTAAATAAACTCACTGCTCATTGGTCTCCTGAGTTTTCTTTGTCCAAGAAATTGAATGACAGACCTTTGCAGAAATTGGCAATCGGGTCTGATGTTCTGGAATCTTGTATCAAGAATTGTGGACTCCGTTATTAAACACGAATATTGAGTTAAAATTGTGAAGGTTGTCAAAACTACATCACTTTACATTACTTTGTAGAGTGGATTGATACTGGTTTGTAATAAGTGAGACGAGAACAAAGCAAAAACCATATGTCAGAAATGAGATTCAGGGCTGGCCAATTTGACTTTTCTGGAAAGTAAAGATAAGAGTGTTGTACCTGAGTGGAGGCATTTAAAAGACCCCTAAAGAAAACAACAACAAAAAATTAAAACAATCTAGCACAAGCAGATTGTAGAGTAAGGTAAATAAAAAGACTCAATAGCTGGATGGTAGTGTGAGAATGCAACGACTCTGTGTCATGTGTCAGTTGATGTGTTAGGATTCTTTCTTTTTTATGGTATGTCTTGATGGTTGTGGCTAACACATGATCAACTTTTGCATTTAGCAATTTTAAGCAAAAATGTATACTTTAATGGTTGAACTAGACTGTAGAAGTGCAGATTTTAAGGTCTAAAAGGGAGTAGGTAATGAAGATAGATGCACATTGTATGGGAAGGAAAGACCAGAGGATACAGTGCTTAAAATACATTTTTAAGCACCTTACCTGTTAGGCTGGACCTAACATTTAAGGTGAAAAGATGCATGCAAGGAGCAACTCCAGCTTCCAGGATTTGTCGCTTAATGATCAGTTGATGCAGGGACCTGACCTCACCAACACGCTCATTGGTTCCTTAGAAGAACCAATAGCTATTATGGCGGATATAGAGTCCACCTTTTATCAGGTGCGAGTTCCGGGACAGACGCTGACATGTTGCGATTTCTGTGGTGGCTGGCTGGTGATCTTAGCACACCTGTAAAGGAGAACAGGATGATGGTACATATTTTTGGAGTGAAGTCATCGGCATAGTGTTGCATCCTATATTCTACTACAAAAAGGGGAAGATCAAAGACGAACTGCAGCCCAAGAAGCTGCGGAAATAATTATATATAATTTTTACGTGGACGTAAATTCCACTTACAACCCTTTTGTTTTCCTGGCACCATTGATACTTCCTGCTAAGCTGCTCATGAGGGACCTGTGTAAGGAATGTGTAAAGAAAAGCTAGGATGGGATGAAGAGATCAGTGACTCATGAGCAGTACAGCGGAGTAAGTAGCTGGAAGATCTAACTACCCTTTCAGGCTTTGAAATCAGAAGATGCTTTAAACCTCAGGCCTATGGAACCAAAGTGTTTGCCAGGTTACACTATTTTTCTGATGCGTGCTAGGTTGACTATGACACAGAATCTTACCTTGTCCTGGTGAATGACAGTGGCATAATCCATTGTTCTTTATTGATGGGGAAGTCTAAAGTGTCCCCACTCAAGCAGATCATCAGTTGACTGCAGCGGTGGTTGCCGTCAAGTTGGATAGGATCCTGCAAGAGGAAATGCAGATCCCACTTCAGCAGTTAATCTTCTAAAGTAAATGTGTAGTGAGACTGTTCATTACAAGACCTTCGTGGCATAGTAGAATTACACTCATACGAGAGGCCACTAAACCATTTCAGTGGAGGTATGTCAGAACGTCGCAGAACCCAGCTGACAAGGCAATCAGGGTCATGAAAGCCAAAAAGTTAATGGAAGATAAAAACTGGATAACTGGCCTAGCATTCCTTTCACAGCCACAAAGTGAATGGCAGACAACCTCAATCAGAGTTGAAAAGTGTCAAATTAAACATCATCGCAACTGAAGAAAAGCTTGATTGTTTGAACAAGTTACTTGAGTACTATGACAGTTGGAACCGATTGAATAGTGCTACTGCATGTATTATGATAGTTAAAGAGTTTTAAATCAAAACCTTAAAAACAAAACAAAATCATTTCAAAGTGAGATCAGTCAAACAGAAAAGGATCCAGTTAAGCAGAAGTTGCTAGTGTAACAAAGCATGGAAAGGTACAGGAGTACGATGAAAACGAAAGCAGTTACCTTGACAAGATAACTGCTGACAATGGCAGAAGCAGAATTTATCCGGTACATCCAAGCTCAATGCTTTCTTGAATGCAAGAAATGTGCAAGAAAAATGTTAAAAACGTTTACATTTTATGTCACTCTTAATTCATGTCAAGAAAATGATTACTGATATAAAAATTTTTATAAAAATTATGTTCCCTTAGAGCATAGGTGTCAAACTACAGTCCTCGAAAGAGGACTGGAGTTTGTGGAATCATGTGAATATATTCCAAAGTTGAGAAGCACTTAAAAAGTGCCAAATCAACAGAGAAATACTAAACAGATTTAAATTAAGTAATTGAAAATAACACCAGAGTGAAAAACAGAACTGTATGAAAACAAAGGTGATGGATTACAATCAAAAAATAAATTTCTAATTTCTACCCACATGTGTGATGCATCGGCAGTCATTTTTTAACACTTGGCTGTCTCTGGATAACTAAATATGCTTGAAGTGGTCATACTTCGTAATGCCAGTATATTTATTGTCTAATAAGTTTTTTTAAGAGCTATATAGACTAATACTACAATGAAAAGTAGAAAAAAAATAATATTTGTTTTGTGCTGTGGTAATGGTGATTTCAGCAAGAAATCTGTATTTGAACAAATGAAAAAAGATTCTATGAGAAATACTTCATTAAGTATTCATGCACTCAGACTGTGTTTATTCAAATTTATTAAAAAACAACATATTTAGAATATTGTTCAGTAAATTTAGAAACTCAAAAACAGCAATATCATTATTTAAATGATTTCATGTTCAAAAAAGTGTTTTTAAATCCAATGTTTCTATTTAACTGAAATCCATATATAACACAAGTTGCAATTTAATTGTCCGTTTGAACAAACACATAAATTATCATGCAAAAATCCATATTCCCCTTGTAACTTTAATCTTTTTTTTGTAAATTCTTACACATTAGTGTATTTGATTGGGATTTTACACAAAAAATGTATAAATAAGCATTCCAGAAATTGTTTTATTGGGTTAGTGTGGTTATGGTAAGGGTTTTAATATTTGTAAACTATACATCATTTCTGGTGGATTTTGCATCGGCCTGTTACATAAAGTCTCAAAACATTGCATCATTGTAGTGTTTCTAACATGACAGAATGCTCAAAACACTATATCCTAACTATTGTTTTTACCTGACTTGTTAGGTTCCTGTATTTGTGTTGTGTTGTGTCAGGCTGATTCAACTACACCTAATTCCAAGAATAAGAGGCTGTTGTAAGGAGATGCAGAGCAGTCACTTGTCAATTGAGTTGGTGTAGTCAAGTCTCATGTCCATTTCAAGCTATGCTCAAGTGTAGTTGTCCTTAAAAAGGTTTAGTTTTTCTTTGCTTGGACTTATCTTCATGCTTGTATCTCCCTGGGCAAGTGGTAGTCACTCTAGGTCCTTGTCAGTCTCAATGTTTAGCTACTCCATTCTAACGAAACTAGACCTACAGAAAAAAAGACAGCCCTGCAATACCTCAGACCTCACAGCCGGACTATAGCCTCCATACACACCTTTTGTGCTCATCCTTAACCTGAACTAAATTAGCTCAATTACCTCTCTCTGGATATCCCTCTTACCTTTTTACATCCAAGAGTCATCACTAACCTCTTTGCACAGAGAACCTAAAATGGGGAGGAGACAAAACCTACAACAGGTACAACAGAACACCTGAAAATTATGTTGCAGATACCGGGAAATGTTGGGGTTTTATTTGCAGTGTTCTTTAGTGTTTTATGTCAAAGTACATTATTATTATAATCATTAAAATTATTGTTTCCACATCGTAAATAAATCACCATCAAACATAAAAGTCATATTCATGTTTGTTTTGTGTGTAATTCTGCATGTGTCTTAGAAAGCTACTACAAAACATGGCAACACTAAGACAGTACCATACTCCAATCAAGTGAATACACACACACACACACACACACACACACACACACACACACACACACACACACACACACACACACACACACACACACACACACACACACACACACACACACAAATGTCTGACCTCACCCTGCATTGTAATGAAATGCTTCATTGAAATTTTTTCTTTATAAATAAACAGTCAAAAAATGACACAATAAACAATCAGAAAATATTAATTTAAAAGTTAACAATTAGATTATATCAAAAATAAGAAAAAACATATTGTCTATACAGTTTATCTTAACTTGAGAGTTATATAATTTAACAAAAGCAATTGCTAATGAAGTGAAGGTTCAACTTATGCTCAGCTTGGTTATTGTATGGACAAACAGATTAAAAACAAGTAAATGTTAAATGTAAGACATTTTGTTAGTCCTCAATAAAAAAAAAATTTATTTCCAAAGAAACTGGAGTATGCTTGGCTAAGGTCACTGTAAAGTGGACCGCGATTGGTGAGTGATTATTTGCAGTCAATTGTGACATGAAAATCCATAGGGAAGAAGAGATTACTCTTGCTGGCTGATCTGGACCACCAATCAATGCCTAAGGAAATTGGTCGCTGGTGCAGTGGTTGAAGAGCCGGGGGTGAAGGTATATGTTAAACTTATTTTCTAAAGATTATAAATGAATAAACAATTTGCTGACACATGAGCATGAGTTGTTTTTGTACATACCAAACTTTTTTTTTTTTTTTTGTATGTCAAATAGAATTCTCAAATGTCTGCTCTAAATACACAACAGAAATCAAACATGAAGGGTTTCCTAATCTACAATGTCCTTTTGTTTTAGCTCATGTCTGCAAGCTAAAATGTGAGGCACTCTCCTTGTTCTTTTCTCAAATTTATATTCCTTTGCTCTCTTTTACACCTTGCTCTCTCACTTTTGCTGGCTTAGGTGGTCTAATTTCCTTTTCTCATTTGATCTCTCCTTTTCTTTCCTTTGTTTTTTTTTCTCTCATTTCTCACAACCTTAGAGAGTTGGAGATGAGCTTATCACTTTCTGCTTCACAGGTCCAAGCTGTTATGCTGGCTCTGACTAAGCTTACGTGTGTGTGTCTGTAATAAGGAGCCTTTTCCAACAAATATGACATTGTGAGGACCACCTTATTGGGCCTAGTGCTGGAGGTTGTCTTTCACAGTTTTCAGTGGCAGTCCTCTGCTGCTTATAAATGACCACAATTGGTTGGCCCTCGCCAATTTTCTTCATTTAAATCAGGGACAGGATCTTTGCTTAATCATTCTTTACCACCTGGGGGAAGTGGTTCCCATGTAGCGTTCTCCTGTTAATATTCCACATAATCCACACAAATGTTATTGTACACTTGCCAGGCATTTGGTTGTGGTGTTCAAAGTTGTCCTTTCCTTCTATTATCTTACATGCTGCTGTGAGATTCTTTACTCTATGGGGCCTCTTTGAACAGCTTGCCTCTCTGATCTTGCCTCTTAAGATAGATCTGGGCTGCAAGTGATCAGTGATCCTGCGCTATTCTTTCGTGTGAGTAAAACAAAGCTTTTAAGGTTACAGAGGTTTTAGAACACTCTTTTACATTCTTTAAAGGTACTTCTTTCTGTTTGGATTACCAAACTAATACTCAAACACCTAAATGTTTCACTGCTTTACTGGTGTGAAATGTTGGCAACCTACCAGAATGCACTCCATCACCTGCTCTATTTGCACTTGGATGTATTCCAAACTTCTGCTACCCCGAAAAGGATAAGCAGTTTAGATGATGCATGGATTCATTCATGGATGAGACTGTTTAGAGCAAATTACATCTTAGCCGAGAAGTAGTTACAAATACATTAATATCCTAAAGCTTTGGTCCAAGTGTGTCCTGTTTATAAAATATATATAAAAAATCAATTGGCAGTGTAAATGCAGCTACTCAATATTACAAATCCTAGTAAATTAACAAAAGCATACCTGTCAGATGTTCTCAGTTTTTGATCCTGTATTCCATTACATCATATTTTTTACTCAAGAGTACGTTGCTCCTAAAAACTGCGCAGTATTTTTTGTTATGCTGTAAATTTACCCTTACTAAGTCTGGTTTTCTTACTTTCTGTGAATGCTTCGACTTGCTTGTCACTTTGTTGCTTGTACTGCATTTTTTTCCACTGAGAGAAAATAAAGGTTTATTGTACTCTACTCTACACACACTGATACAGTAGTATATCAGTGCCTTCTTCATTTGCTTTTCAGGTTAATGTGAAAAGCATCTACAACACACCCAAAGCACATACAAACACACACAATATATATATATATATATATATATATATATATATATATATATATATATATATATATACACCGGCAACTTTTATACTTACACCTTGTTAGTACCGGGTTGTACCCCCTTTAGGCTTCAGAACTGCCTTAATCCTTTTTGCCATAGATTCAACAAGGTACTGGACACATTCCTCAGAGAGTTTGGTCCATATTGACATGATAGCATTATGCAGTTGCTGCAGATTTGTCGGCTGCACATCCATGATGCAAATCCCCCATTCCACCGCATTCCAAAGGTGCTCAGGAGTACAGTGAACGTAATATCATGTTCAAGAAACCAGTCTGAGATGATTTAGGCTTCATTATCCTGCTGGAAGTAGCCATCAGAAAATGGGTACACTGTGGTTATGCAGTAAATGGATGGACATGGTCAGCAACAATACTCAGGTAGGCTGTGGTGTTATAACAATGCTCAATTGGTACTAAGGGGCCCAAAGAGTGCCAGGAAAATATTCCCCCAGAGTATTACACTACCACCAGCTTGTTGACACTAAATTCCAACGCTAGAATCCGAATGTCGCAGCAGAAATCGAGACTCATCAGACCAGCAAATGGGTTTCTATTCTTCTAAATTTCTTCTAGATTTTCTATTCTTACTGGATATTTCCTCTTTTTGAACCATTCTGTGTAAACCATAAAGATAGTTGCATGTGAAAATCCCAGTAGATTAGCAGTTTTTAAAATATCAACAACCATGACACGTTCAAAGTCACTTGAATCACCTTTGGTCCCCATTCTAATGCTCAGTTTGAACTGGTGCCGATTATCTTGACCATGACTATATGCCTGTATTGAGTTTCTTCCATGCGATTGGATGATTAGGAATTTATGTTAACGACCAGTTTTACTGGTGTACCTAATAAAATGACCAGGGAATATATACTTAATTTATTATTAATGTTAGTATTCTCTACATTCTATTTTCCCCTATAGTTCCCTTTCTCTCTGTCCCTCTCACTTTCTCTGTTTGTGTTTTCCCTCAGACTGAGTCTCATTATCGCTTTCACCTGTTTCCAATTATCAATTCATCCTCTTCAGTGTTCCACCTCCTTCTCCTCAGTACTTGCTTCTTTCACTCACTACTCGTTGGATTGTTACATTGCCTTACCTCTCGTCGCTCTCCTTCCACATTCCATTTCTCCTCTCTTTCCAGTAAGTTCTCCTTTCTGCTCGCCTGGTTCTCTGTGCCGGTCTCTCTCCCTTCAATGTCCTCCGTGCTCCTCCACTCTTCTGTTTTACCATTGTTTTGTTTCTTCCGTCGCTTCTTAGTTTTCGCACTCCTCTTCATTTGTAATTAGTTTTGTTCTTTTTTTACATTCCAGTGCCCGTCCCGCGTTTTTCTTTGGTTTGTTCTCAACCTCCGTGCCGCATTATTCATCCTCTGTTCAGGTTCCATGTCAGGATGAAGTCTTACAATATAATCATTATCCCTTCACACATTCCTCACCTCTGCCTGAGTCATTTACCAGTTTGTGACTTTCAAGTATTACTTAAAAAAATTATATATATATATATATATATATATACTGCTCAAACAATTAAGGGAACAGTCAAACAACACATCCTAGATCTGAATGAATGAAACATTCTAACTGACCACTTTGTTCTGTAAAAAGTTGAATGTGCTGACAGGAAAATCACACATAAATCATCAATGGAATTCAAATGTATAGACCAATGGAGGACAGGATTTTGAGTCACAAACAAAATAAATTGGAAAAACACAATACAGGCTGATCCAACTTTGATGTGCTCTCCTTAAAACAAGTCAAAATGAGGGTCAGTATTATGTGTGGCCTCCACATTCTTGTGTGACCTCCCTACAACTCATTAGGAGGAACCCAGTGCCAATTGCACCAGCATATGATCTCACGACGGGTCTGAGGATCTTATATTGTTACCTAATCGCAGTCAGGTTACCTCTGTCGAGCACATGGAGGGCTATGCAGCTATCCAAAGAAATTCCACCCCACACCATTACTGACCCACTATAAAACTGGTCATGCTAAAAGATGTTGCAGGCAGCAGATCGCTCTTCATGGCAACTGCAGTCTCTGTGACATGTGCTCAGTGTGAACCTGCTTTTATCTGTAAATAGCACAGGGCGCCAGTGGCGAATTTGCCAATCCTGGTGTTCTCCAGCAAATGCCAAGAATCCTGCATGGTGTAGGGCTGTGAGCACAACCCCCATATCTGGATGTCAGGTCCTCATACCAACGTCATGGAGTTAGTTTCTAACCGTTTGTGCAGACAAATGCACATTTGTGGCAGGCTGGAGGTCATTTTGCAGGGCTCTGGCAGTGCTCCTCCTGTTCTTCTTTGCACAAAGCTGGCGGTCCTGCTGCTGGGTTGTTGCCCTCCTACGGCCTCCTCCGTGTCTCCTGGTGTACTCCCCTGTCTCCTTGTAGCGCATCCAGGCTCTGGAAACTATGCTGACAGTTTGTGACCAGATTGAGAGGGATCAGCAATAATCTTTTCTCATTGCTTCTGGAGGCTCTAAGGGCACAGTGACTCCTGGGGCGCAGTCGTGACTTCCCTGGGTCTTTGGCCCCTCCTGTCCTCTTGCTGCTGGGGAATGGGGTTGCCTTTTTGGGCTGTTTGATCCAGGGGTAGCACCTCTGCTCCCAGTCTTACCTATCTCAGCACCCCTCCCCTCTCTGGCTGAAGTCCACTAAAGGCACCCTTGTTGCCTGGGTGCTGCTTGGTCAGTCTTTGGGGTTGGGGGCGGTAGTGGCTGCATCAGAGTACTTCTTATCCTGGTTGTACCCATTCACCAGAGGCTGGCCCACCCCAGAAAGTAACTCATGTTCGAGCGTTCTTGGTTACACATATTCTGTACCTGTTAGTTTGGTCTATACCCACATTCAAGGCATATTTGAGGTAAAGTATGTTATAGTTCATGAGAACACTTACTCTTAAAGCGAAAAATGTAATTACTAATTTCAGAACTAAAGAAAACCTTTACTTAAACAATGATACAAACTTTAATACCAAAGGCACTTTTTCAATGGTGTTAAAAGAGTATATTCTCGGATAGGTGTCTTCTGTTTATAGTTTTTCTCATCAAAATTACATGTAATGACCTTTTTCGTTAGTCTAGTTATTGTTGTAAGTGAAACTGATGTGGAAGAAATTTAGAGACGTGGATATATTCATACATTATTATTTTATAAATAACAAGTAATGTATATAAAATAAACATTAAAGCAGTACAAATTTTACATTTGATCTTTTTAACATGCATTGCTTGAACAGTATTACAACACACAACAGCAGCAGGAGCACAATAGGATTTGAGAGCATGAGTTTGTTGGCTTTTTTTGAAAGTGCTATAGATTAGAGAAGTGGTCAGAGCCACTGATTCCATCAGTTTTTCTCCTAACAGTACACTTCTCCTCTGTCAGTGTTAGTCTTTACACAGCATAAATCTCCTGTGTCTGTGTAGAATTCAACTTGGTGTTGCAACATTGTGGTGTGATTTAACATTCTCAGAAACGTAAAGTTAATTGAAAACCGAGATTTTCACACTTTTACAAAGCGAGAAACTCTCCACCTAAACTTTCACAAGTGGGTGTTTTTAACGACAGTGCCCTTTGGGGCTTGTTGAAGTTCCTGGTAATATTTTTCTGAAAATCTGTGTTCTTTTTAATCAAAAGATTTTAGCGAACTTGGTATGAAGTCCTTTGGGGTCCAAGATCTTTTTCTGGAAAAATTTTATTTTGTATTTAGTCTCTTGAAAGACAATTTTATGCAGAAAGCTTTTTTGTTTTTTTTTACCCAAAAACTACAAATTCCCTTATGCGTCTAATCTTTACCCATGGGCATTCCTCTCCCGTTTGTAATGTTACCTTCAATTCCGTTTCTCTTGACATGAACATTTGTTTAATATCCTTAACCTTAAATAACGCTAATTTTTATAAATCGTTACCTCAGTAAAACCAATATTTTTGCCGTGGGAAATATATTGAAAGAGCTGAAATGATCATTCTTGTTAGCAAGGGTAAATGTAGCAGTCTTTGTTTGGCAAGCTGACCGGCAGTGGAGCAGCAAAAGGGATAAGGTTAGCACTCTGGGTTCCATACAACACGAGACACTTGTGGTCACATTGAGACTGTGTCTAGCATTGTATTGGGTCTGATATTTTATGGTGACCACAACCTTTTAATCCTCATACTAACCTTTCTTACAGGTAACTCTTAGAAAAAATGACGTGTTTTTTCTTAATCCTGTGGATTGGAAACTAGCTCCCTTAGGGTATTTCTGAAAGATTGTTTTCTTGCCAATATCTAATTAATCTGTAATCAACTTTGTCACTTTCCCCATCCACTCGTTTCTTTAACAAGACCAAACGGTGAAGCTGGAGTTAAACACGTTAAGAAGTTTAAAGGTAATCTTCAGACCTGTATAGTTAATATCACTGCATTTCTCAATATAAACATACATTATAAAGGCGTGAAGTTGTCTTTATCTTAAGGCTGCTTAGAAATTGTTTTGCTTTTGCAAGGCAATGCGGGTTTTTTTGTAACATGATTTCAATTGTCGTCTCTGAAAATAGCAGCTATATTTTCATGTATTAAAGAATGTGTTAATCCTTATTTTAAGTTTTAATCTATTCAAGTTTATTTAAAATGTAGTTGGTGTTTGTTAATCTCGGCCTATTTTTGAATGTACTGAAGTACTACTGATAACAAAAATGATTTTATATGTAAGAAAACAAAAAACTTAAATAATTAGTTAACAAAGAGATCTGAATGACTTTCAATTTAAATAATATCAGTTGGCTAGATTGTTTATAGTGCCTACATAGTGATATAGTGATGTTTAAGAGTCTTTTTTTGAAGTGTAAACACAACTGCTTGTTGAGATATTGCCCTCTAGTATTGATGAAATTTAATAAAATTGGTGCTGGGCTGACCGACAGCACTTAATAACAAAAGCACTGAAGAAGCTTGCGCAGCTTTTAAATGGTTATTCGGGCACAAATGATGCACTGAAATGACATTGACATCAATTTGTATAGATTGTCAAAAATATCAGATAAAAAATTTAGATGCCACTGTGGTAAAGTTACTGATACAATTTTCCGCAATCCTTATATCCTAATAATAATAAAAAAAACACCTTGATATAATGATATAAATAAATGTAAATCTTCTGAACAAAAAACACAGTTCACGTTTCTATCTGAGAAAGCCATTATGTCTCAGCAATGCAGCCTTGTCAATGCTGCAGCAATGATTTCAGTACAAACTAAAAAATAAATGTATATGTGTTAAATAATCAATCAAAGTTAACCACTCACAGTAACATTACCAAGGTGGCAGCAGGGAAACAACTGGAAACGACGCGGGAGTCCAGGTGGCTTCTGGAGTGGAGACAGAGATGGTGAACTGAGGCTGAGGGGAGTTGTAATGGTCAAAGGAGGACCTACTTTGGACTGAAGGCAGGATGACTGCAGGAGGACCGAGAGTGCTTGAGATCCAGAGTAATTTTGGGTGGTTTGGTTGTCCAGGAATTTCGCGGCAGACAGATGGTTCTTGCTGGAGCGGGCAGATCGAGCTAAGCAGGAGGAGCGGTGACCAATGCTGAGGAGGATGATCGGAGGACAGAAACTGAAGAGGGTGACGTAATGATTATCTGATGATCCTGGAAACAGATGTAGATCAGTGGAATTATGGTATGAGGCACGGAAAAACTTGTGAGGGGAAGAAAACAACAAGTAACACAAGGGACTAGAAAATTCTTAAAAATAACGACAGACAACTTAGCGACCAGAAACTAGAGAGCACTAGAATGTTGGCGCTGAGGAATACAACGTTACCAGTAGAAACTTAACGTAAAGGGCGACAAGTAGTGGATCCAATGCTCCATAAGTACTGCTCAGCTGAAGATGGTGATGCAGGACACCTGTGCAGGTCTGCACAGGGTCGACCAAACACTCCAGCAGACTGTAGCTCTGGCGACCTCCAGAGGACAACCTATGAAAACCCAAAGCCCAGACACTATCTTCATAAACACTTACCTAATGAACTAAACCAAGAAACCAAATGACAACAATTTACCTCCGTAACTATATAAACAGGAGAAAAACTGTGAAAACAATTGGCAGTTCACTTCTATGAGCTATTCAATACAAAGCTACCTTCAGCAAAGCAGGAAATGGCGTGATTGGTTGGAAGGAGCAGAGTAAAGGGATCATCAGCAGTCAGCGTCATCTCTCTTTATCCATGTCGTCTCTGCTGCGTCACCAATCCGAGGTCTCCAAGTTTTAGGATTCAGTCAGCAGCCAGCACTTGCAAACTTAGACTTGCTTTTAGGTAAAAAACATAAAACAAACAAAAAACCTTACGACGAGAGTCGACTAGGTTTGCATTACTGTTTACAATGCACACAGTAATAGCAGTAATCTCTAGGATTTCTCTGGGATTATGTTTATGACTACTGAGTACTTAAACTGCTCATAATCCAACAGATTGTCCCTTCACTATTGTGTTCATTATGAACAGCTTAAAGACACTGTTGGAGCTGTCAACAGAATGCACCGGCAAATTACAATAAAAATGCATAGTTTTACTCACTAAAGGATCTGACAGTATTGTGATTCTTCCACTGAGAAAACCTGTCATTAACATCCTGCTGATGGTGAGTCAGCAAAAGTTGTTGGCCCTTTTCGAGATGATAAAGCTTCCCTCTCTCACTCTGTCAAAAAACATACCTGAATCTCCCCAGATTTTGAGACCTCTTTAACAGCAGTAATTGTTTCTGCCAGTTAAGTTATTGAGTTGCACATCTGTACATGCTGTCATCTTTTCGGCCTTAATTAATTAATTAATTAATTTATATCCTTTATCTAACCACGTGTGAGTCTCATTGAGATAAAATCTCTTTTTCAAGAGATACCTGGCCAAGAAGACAGCAGTCAGTTAAAAGACATCTGATAAAATCAAGTCAACAAACAATAAGACCATTAAAATAAATCAAATTAAACCAATTACACCTTAAACAGCCACCCAGATGGTTGGACAACCAAACTGTGACAAGAGTAATTAATGATTCTTCTATATGTTTTTTTCTGACTTTTGGAAGAATTTGAGCTACAACATACTATTCAAACATAAATATACCAATCAACCCCAACTAGATTAATCTACACAGAACAGGGATATTTTAAAACAAAGATTTGTGACCTTTAATTTCTTTTTAAAAATACAAATAAACTCACAAGGATCCCACAAGTTTCAAGTACAACAAAATCTGGACTACTTAGTGAGTTTGTTGATTTAAGTAATTAGAGTAGAAACAGTTTTTTTCTTTGTTGATTCTCCTTATCTCTTTGTTGATTCTCCTTATCCTTTTTTTATTTCCTACTATTGTATAGAAGACGTCAAAATGTGCTTAGAGGTCACTCTAGGTAGACCTCTAGACTGACTCAGTACTCGTATCACTCACAACCCAAGTGTAACAAGTATTGGACAAGACCCAGTGGGACCTAGTTAGTAAGGCAGATTTTAGAATTAAGCAACTTTTTCACCAAAACAGAAATTTGTATGTCAAGGAGATAGCTGTTATTCTGGTGAGCTGCTTTGCCCGCTCATCAAGAGGAAGACAGCTTTAATTAGATCACTTGTCAGTGCTGCCTGTAAGATTGTGTACACACTTTACTATTTAGAAGGCAAGTGGAGACATGGTTTTTAGGAATGTGGCATGGCAAATGTGTGAGGCAGATATAGGCAATTCTGACTGTGAACATTATTTGCTCAAAAATGACTGTCGTTTAATTGTTTTATGTTTGGTTTGATTTTTTGATGTACAATTATGCCTAAGTTCTTCATTTATGAAAGCAAGCTAATAATCAGAGGAATGTACTGTAGAATTATATATGTAAGCGTTTACATACACAGTATATTTTTTTTCTTCCTAAGGTCTGATATTTAACCAATCTAAATGTTTACTGTTTTAAATTAAAGTTAGGATTATCAAAAGTATAACATGTAAAAAAACAAAACAAAACACAGATTTAATTAAATTTAATCTCATCTCAGAGCATAACGCTATTGTAAAACTAGTGATTCATGGTTATGATATGTAAACCAACATCCTGCTCAGATTTATTCATTCTTTATGTTCACAAATTGTGTTAGAATCAGGTGGTTGGGTCATTCAGCGACCACTAGAGTTAAATGTATGCCCTTCCCAGGGAGTCTGGATGAACAACCTTGTATAAATAATGAATGGATGGATGAATTTCATTAACTCCTGAGTCCTCCTGGTTGAATTTTCCATTTCCCTAAATCAATTTCCTGCAAGTTCCTTTAATATAAAAAAAATCTACTCAATTAGAATAGAAATTCTTCCTAAATTGAGGTCAACCTTAATTATTGGATATATGTTTTGTTTAAGTGTTGAAATTGAGTTACAATGGCACTCTATATTAAATACCTTTTTGTTTTTAAAGAAGGAACGTGCCTGTGAAAGTTTCTCTGGATATCTGTAATTTTTTACTAAGTTTATTCGATGTAATATTATGTTTCAGTTAAGATTCAGTTTCGTACTCCTTGTTTGTAAAAAGTATTTTTGGTGTTGAGACTTCAGGTACCTTGTTTCAGTTGAAATTTCAATGACTATGCAATCTGCTAGGTTTCTTTAGATTGGAAACTTTTTCAAACGGATTTTTAATGATGTATGATTTTAATTGATTTTCCTGTAAAGTGCCTTGAGACAACATCTGTTTTAAATTGGCGCAATATAAATGAACTGATTCTTGATCAACACTATGCTTTTAATTTCAATTTGATTTTCAAGTTTGAGAATTCCTGCATTAAACAAAGCTAGGTCTTAATTAGGTACCCCAGTAGTATTAGGTAAAGGTTAATTATGCATCCATACAGTTTGCTTTATTTTTGCAATAACATTCTGAATTTTCCTAAAATATTTATTTTCCAAACCCTTACCTTAACAGGGGAGTAACGGATATGCATTAAGGATGTTATGAAATCAATATTATGATGTATGGGTATTATTCTGCTTTACTTTAAATTGTTGCCCTTACACTCTTGCTAAACTGCTTATAAAATATCCTGCTAAAAATGTAATGGTTCCGTTCTTTGATTAGGTCATTTTCTTTGCTCATACAAGGCGTGTGCCAGTGAGATGGATGGTCAAACTACAGTTTTTGGTGTGAAGTTATTTTATACATTGAGTTTACATCATGGAATATTTTTTATATTGTAATGTAATGTAATAATTATTCATGTTAAGAATATAATAGAATGACTTTTATTGTCATTATACAGATTTTACATTGAGATTGGAGATTTGATTAAGGTCACAGAGGAATTTTTATTGTATTTCAGCTTTTATATGTTTAAGGAATAGGGAAACCACCTTAAAAAGATTGTGTCCGGCAATGGGCCCTAATAAAGAAATATAAACAAGTATGTCCAAACTTGCTTCAAAAGGTAAATTTAAATCAAAACGTTACATAACACGCATATTTTTAGTTGTAAGGAAAACAGAGCAACCCAATGCGTATATAAAATGCAAGATCCAAAGAAAGACCTCCAACAATAAAGACTGCTACACTGCACTGTCTGTCATGTTGGAGTTAGTCCTTTTTCTAGCAAGAAGTCCTCCAAATCAAAACGTCCAATGTGTCAGAAAATGAATGTCTCTAAAAACGTCCTACATGGTCGTTTTTTGTCTACATAAACAGCGCCTCTATGTAAACAGCTGCGTCTTTTTTTTTTCTTTTTCTCATGCACCAGAAGGACTTAGGGTTATGCGTGTAATAGGAGAGTCCTTAGGTTTAGGTTTAAGTTAAAAATTACTTTAGGTTTAGGAATGCAGTCCGGACAACAGGCTAAAAAACCCGACTGTCCCTACTAGATCCGGTCTGTCCCATGGTCTTTCCTTACATTCCAGACAAGACCTGTAGAGGCGCAGTTTAGGCAGACGAAAAATCAACCATATATGTCTTTTTTTTCAGACTCATTGCACGTTTTGATTTGGAGGACAGTTCTAGGGCATTGTACATCTAGTCAAATATTTATTAAAAAAAAGATGAAAACAAGTTTCCTTCAAATACAAAGAGGAAGGCAAAAGGTGCTTATTTAATCCCTATATTGGGAAATGCAATTTCAGAAAAGCTGGGGAAACCTTATTTGAGGCTTCATACAAAATGTAAAAGGGTAAACGACTGTATCTCTACGGCAATTTTATTTTATCTATTTATTTGTAATTTATTCAGTCCACAACACAGCTGAAACAAAAAAAATATAAGGGAACTGGTGAAGTTATAAACACAATTAGATTGAGGGGCTATATGTATTCATTTGTCTGAGGATTTAAGTACTGAACTTATTGGTTCTACTCTCAACTGAAAAATAATTAGTAAATAATTTTGAACTTTTACATTATAATCTGTCTTGACTAAGTGCAAATGTTTCTTACTGCCATCAAATATTCTTAAAGTAACAGTGGATACTACATGCAGACAGAGTTTTTCACTGACATAAATCTAACATCAAATCTGAACACCAGAACTAAAGCCGATCCCTTTTTTAAAGTCTGCATTGTACTTCTAAAACCAAACAGGGACAATACATCTCTTCCAGGAAGTAATACATTATACTGTTTGTGAAAGACCAGACTAGTGCTGTTGCAGTCAAACTGTTCTTAAAATTACGGCTCAGCTTTTTGAATGCTTCCACAAGGAAGTTACAGGAGTGACAGGATTTTCTGTAGACATGCCAAATTAGCCTTGGTTAATGTTTTAGTGTTGAACGACAAAACCTTTAAAAAGGATGTAAACATTTTACAGTGCTTATTGCCTTAAAGATTAAATTTAAAAAAAAACCTATTCCCAAAAAAACAACCCAAAACAAAAAACAAACAAAAAGAATTTAATTCACAACATTTTGTCAGAATATGGGGTTGTGTCTTGGTTGTGGTCATCCACCAGAGGGCGTCAAGGAGGCTGACTGGTGGTCTGGGTGCATGAACTGCACCTGTGTTCCCACATATTCCAAAAGTAAGACCACCTTCAACTTATTTCTCACTTTCACCCAATGTGCACTCATCACACCATTCCTTCCAGAGCTCTTACATTTCCCTCATAGCCTTCCCAACTTGGACCAGCTATCTCCTCGTGCACATTCTGATATTTGTCAATAAACACAATTTTACTGATCTATGTTCTTCTGAGAGTCTTTCCTGTATGCAAGTCAGAAGGTTGGACAAAACCATGCCAGATTTAATTATTTTTGACAAAAAGAAAATGATGGACATAACATCTTTAACATAGATATTCCATGTCACAATTTCAGTTAAGTTTCTAACAGAAACGTAATAAGAGATACATCTACCCATGGTTTATCCCTTACAACCCCAATCCAGTAAATGACAAAACAGGAATAGGATCAAGTATAGCGCAAATTAAGAAATTGTAAATTATATTAGTTACATTAGAGAAGAAACAGGCACGTGCTTTTAAGAGTTTTAAATGGTAAAGGTTGCAATTTCATTTGTGTTTGAATTCAGCTATTAGAATACTTCATGAAAGTTACAAAGAAAAACTTGGCTATTTAACGTTGCTTTTAGAAAAAGAAACCAGAGCCCAGTTACAATGCAAATACATTTTTCAGGCATTCTACAGGGAAGAAAATTAACACATTGTTCCGTACAAAAATTCTCCAGAGTAAGCTCAGATCTATTCTTTACCAACCCAAACAGGGGATGGGGTGAATGTGAAAGGTTTTTTGTTTTTAGAATTATGTTACCAGCGTTAACACCACCTATGAGTAGTTGCAATCATTCTCCTGCTGCTGCTGTTTTAATGACTGTGATGTACAGTGTTGCTCACAAAACTATATAACCTACAATTTTTTTTCATTTAAGTCAAACTGTCTTTGAGCTAAAAGGAAATCATAGCTTAACATGTTTGATTTACTGTATTACTATGTTTGCTTCGGTTGCCACCAGTGTATTATAAGCCTGGTGGACAAAACCCCAAATAATAACAGTAATGCTTCTTTGCTGATAAACTTTATAAATCAGCATTAAGTGTGCAATCTTCATGTTAAGTGACATTTTCATGTAAAATTATAAAGTTAAAAAACCGCGGCATTTGGTTGCTACAGAAAAAGGGATATTCGTGGGATTGACGGCCGTGACAGAACGAGACAGATATAGCAAGAGTAAGTTTTGAGAATTCAGGGATTTGTGATATTTAGTGTATTTTTAGTTTAGTTAGCGTGTAGGGGTGTAGTGTAGTTAGTGCCTAGTGTAATGTCCTGTTTTATAGTTTGGTTGGTTTTGTGAGATAAAACAATGAGAAGACTGATGAATGTGGGGCGCGCAAGGGAGCTCTTCTTTGAGCTGGAGGCAGCTGAGGAAGAAATAGCGGAGCGCGAGTCAGAGCCAGAGAGTGGTGACTTTCACAACAAAAGGGACGATCCCTGGTTTATAATGGAAGAGGAGACAGAGGAGCCACCAACGAGTCTGAGATCCGCTCAGAGGACAGGACGACGAGGGTGGGGCACCCCCACCTGGTCGTGATGTCCGCTGGATCAGGCAGCAGAGGCAAGTATAAACTCTGAGCCCTGGAAAACAGAGGAGGATGCTTACACAGCCCCACCAGTAAGCAGGTTCCAGACTCAGAGAACACCAGGAGTCCATCAATACACTTTCCATCCAAAGTCCAAAATACGTTTTTCTTTAGTTTTTTTTTGCAAAGGACACAGCAAAGATAATCTCCTGCAACAAAGATAAAAATGCAGCAAAAAACTAAGAATCCGGGAAAGGAGAATCTGTATGAGTTTTTGGTCTCCTGATCTACATGTCCTTGGTGTCGCCACGGACATAATATTTTTGGGGGGGACACAGGGGACATGTCCCCTGCAGTTGTTCATATGTCCAATTGGTCCCATCCACTTTTTACTATCCAAAAACAATGTTCCGCTTAAGCTGAAGCCCGCTTCTCTGAGTTTAGACCGCCCACAAGCACTTGATTGGCTCTTTGTTGTTTGGATCTCTTGTGTGATTGGCTGTCTCCACCTTCACTCATTACAAGCTAACATTAGAAAGAGCGCTTTAGAGAGTCAGTTGGGACACTCCCATTGACTTCCATAGAAGGAAGCATGGAGCTGCTTATAGCTCCAAACACCAGCAGTTCCAGCATTGACCTAGTGCATTCTCTGTGTTTTCTATGGTAAGTTGATAAAAGTACAACTTTTTTTTTGCCGTTGTGAAGCGTTAGCTGACTGTTCCGTATCACGGTAATATTTTATATGGCCAGTTTTGTGTTAATTAAACATTTTAACCTGCTAAGTTAACTTGCTAGTTATGTTTTAGCTGCCGCTATTTTATTGCAAGCTTGACAAGTTTATACTGGTCCGTCTGATTCAGTGTTTTGAAATTCAATTCACAACTTCAATTCTGACTTAAATAATAAATAAAAAAAATTTCGGCCAGTCACGCCTGCGTGGGCTTCTACCAGCAGCTGCGCCATTTGGTCCGCGTGGACGTGTTCGGTCTGGCGGGGCAGCCACTGCGCTGCAGGAGCGGCGGCAGCGTGGCGTGCCTTCTGCGCCGCTACCTGTTCTACCTGTCGCTGGAGAACTCGCAGCACACGGACTACATCACCGGGAAGCTGTGGAACGACGTGCTGACTTTCTTTCTTTTTTTGCATTTTACATATTTAACAATAAATTGTTTGGTCATTTATTTTTGCATAATTGAGTAATTTTGTCATGTAATCTGATTTCAACGAGAAACTGTTTCAATTAAATGAATATTTTAATTCAAGCACAATCAACTTAGTGCATGAAAGCAAAAATAATAATTATGTCTTCGACAAAAGTTAAGCATTCATTCTAGATCTTCAATCAAAACATATACACCAACATATGTTCCTTTTTATAATAGGTATTTTTATTTCTGTTAAGGTTTTTGTACGTTATGAAACACTGTGGCCATACTCTCATGTTAGGTAAGTAAACTTGTGGGGGAAAGTGAAAAATGTCGTTTTTGCACCAGAAGCAGTTCAAACTGACTTACCGGGCTGAGATGTTTGGACCTATTTGGAGCTACATGAACCACGTGACCACCTATTGGCGAGTTAAATACTGGTCGCCCCCACCTTGAAAATCAAAATTTCGTCCATGGGTGTCGCTGCCCAGTTTCCAGGACTACAGAGACAAAATCACATTTTGTCTGTGCCCCTTCCAGCCAAAGAGACACGTTCAAGTCCATATTTTTTTCTTAGTTGTACAAAAAATGTTTGAGGCACTGCCTGTATTTTATGTAGATAGTGTTAAATTACTTTGTTGTGTGATAAGAGTTTACATAGGTTTTGAAAATTACAATTTTATTTGCTTTCTAAGTTATAAAATTGGTTTGTTAAACATATTTAAGAGATATTGCCTTGTTTTGGAAATAACTGGAAAAGAATGCCTGAGGTATTCCTCTATTTTATGCCAAAAAAGTCATAAAATACTTTCTTCTATGAAATATAGTACATTGGTTTTGAAATGTACAATTTATATTTGTATTTTAAGTTCTGAAACGGGTTTGTTAAACATATTTGTGGTTTTCACAGTAAAAAATATTACTTTTTTTACCAGATTCTTTTTGTGTAATTTTGGGTCTACTTTGTAAATATAGTATGTCAAAATGGAAAGATAAATGTAAATCCACAAAGGAAAGGTTGAGCTGAAAAAAATGAAAACAAGTTCCGTCAACTGTTCTGTCTCTCTGGACGATGATAATTCCACAATTCTGAATTTGTTCAACATGTCTCATGCTTTAAGAGTTTTGAGGGAAAGTAAATCTTAGAAAAGTAAAACACACAAAAAATGGGACAATGAAACATAAATTATGTGTAACAGACAACAAGGTGAAATCAGGGCTTTTGCAATTTCAGCCTATAAAGTGAAATTACTAATTATATCTCTAATTAGTAATTATGGGTATGATTCTAATGAGTTTCTTTGTATTATTATGCATTAACACATTGGCAAAGCTCTTGCTGATGAAAGCCAAGACTTTAGAATTTTGTCTTTGATCTCTGACAACACTCCAAGATTAAGCTTTAAATCCATGTTACACTTGTAGGAAAAATCTTCCATAACTCCCCAGCAATACACCTGCCACTGTGAGGTAAATCCTGAGATGTTGTGCTAAGAGAAAAAAGCTGTTTATAACATTGATAAGAATATGTCCACTTCAAATCCCTTTGTGTGTACAGTTGGCTGTGCAACAGCAGACATCTTTCAATAATGGGGTACATATTATCTCAAGTAATGGATAGGAGAAAGACCCTAAATGTACAACAACTCTTGACAAAACAACCAAAAACAGTAGAACAGCTCTAATATTAAAAATCTGATTGTATCAACAGTTTTTATGGTGGAAAGCAAGATTACAAGGTTATTTAAGAGACCTCAAAAAGACACAGTATTTTTTAACATATATTGATATCTTTGGTTTAAAAATACAAGAACCCTAAAAGACAAAGATCAAGGAAATAATGTTTTGTTTTAAATTCAACCTACAAGTTATATTTGTTAAAATTAGTACTGAATTATAAAAGAGGTCAAACAAAACAACATTAAAATACTTTAAAATTAAAAAGCCACAACTGCTTTCATGAGCAAAAGTGTCTTAACCAAGGAATGACATCAGTGAAAAATTGAACCACTAACTACAACGACAAAGAGCCCTAGTGCTATTCTTTTATCTGAGCAGATTTCAGGAATTATGAAAGATAAGAAATCATTACAATTGACAAGAATTAGTTGTGTGTTTAGATGCCTTCAAATCATAAGTGTACAAAATAATTAATGAGGATTATTGACTTATCTGTAGTGTGGCCAGTGTTTTGGTTGACCCAGTCAGCAACAGACAATTTTATCAAAAGATTTAAATTAATAATAAAATTAAAGATATGGTGTATTGCCCCAGGATGTCATATTAATGAACACTAAACAATCCCAAAAAACCCAGATTAATGCCAGTTTCTGCAATTATTAAAACTCATTCTTCTTTATTTGTAAAATCCCAATAGACTTGTGTGTTTAAAAGAAGAAAAAAAACAATGTTTTTAAGCAGCTATACTTTTGAATAAAGGGCTGATAAATATATGCAAATGTGTTCAATGTCTAACCATAGATCGTCAGATAGTTTTTTAAGAATCTAATTTTCAATTTTTTTTGCCATATGATATTTGTAACAGTTTGGAGATTGCAAAGATCATTTGTAAAGATTTAAGCCTGTGTAGAGATTCAGACCTTAAAAAAATGTATGCTACAATTTAAGAATTTGAAAAAAGTCAGAAGTGGTTTACCTGGGATTATACACAATAAAAATGTATTTCAGGGAGGATCATAATCTTCCTCCATGGAACTCCTCCAAAAAACAACAGAGATCTTTACCGGGTGAGATCATCTTCTACTGCTTCAATTAACATGGTGTAATTTAATCGTGTCAGCTAATTCAGTCTGTTAGAATGTTGTCCAATTACCTGATGTGTTAAAATCTTTAGCGGGATAGTCGACCTGGGTTGAATATTACAATACACTGGGAATGTTGTACATGTTGACTCCTCAGCAGTTACCAACTGCATGCATTTCTTTATAATGTTCATCACAGAAATTTTTTTTCCTGTTTTGTATGCCCTTGCAGAATTGGTTCTTGGACAACTAAGAACTCACACTCTGTCCAACTGCCTTTCTTTCCAATCCAGCTCAACATAGCCAGTTTAAGGAATTAGTAGAGCATTTGCTGCTATCAGTACCAGCCATTAGGGAGAACATTCTATTTCTTCCATAATAAATGCTGCTTTAAAAAAATAGACTGTCTACTGTTTATGTCAGTGTGAGTTTATTTCAGCCTCTTCTCCAGTTGGCCACAGGGGGTCACCAGTGCTCTTCCTCTCTTGGAGCTCTTTCCACCCCAGGTGCGCCCGGTTGGCGCTGATGAGCTGAGCCAGTATAAGAGGAGTGGTGGTTCAGCTACTCGACGCCTGAGTGTTTGTTTACTCTCTGTAAAATCTGTCTCAGTGCCAATCTCTAGTTGCTTCAAGTATTTTTGAATGTTTCTCGTTTTGTCTCTAGTTGCCTCTTTTCTTGTTGAGTATTATTTGCTACTTTGTTTTTTCCCCACACCTCTAACCTCTGTTGTGCTCACCTCAGGTTATTGTCATCTCCAGTGCTCAAACTCATCTCAAGATCCTCTCTGGTTAATCACGTTCATCTGGTCTCCCCACATCTCTTGGCTCAGCTCGGTCTGCCCGGTCCAGCATAGCTCCATCTGCTGCACAAACCCCCTGGACAACTGCTCTACCATCACCGCTGAAAGGAACTCACCACTCACTCCTCCCTGGCGACAACTGTTCACTCCACACCAGTAAGATTGTTCCATTCATTTTCCCTCACCTGTTTGCTGCTACTCACCTTGCCTGTCCTCACCCACCACAGTTTCCGGTCTCCCACGTCGTAGACGTTTCAAGCACCCTGCCGTTACTGCCCCCCCGCTGTCTCCCGTTCCTCACCGCTCGTTGTTGGCTGTTGCTGCCCGCTGCCGGATCCCCTTTCCCTCATCTACCAAAATAAAATCATTGTAAATAATCTCCTGAGAGTTCATGGTTCATGTGGGTCAGAACCCTTAACAACAACATGACAGAACACTCAGGCCCAAGCGGACCTCCAAGAGACTCTCACGAGGGTTATAACAGACCAATCATCCATGCGTCAGTCTCACGAGTCCGTCCTCCGATCGTTATCCGAACAGCAAACCACTACAAATCATACCTTGGATCAAGTAACTAACCTCCTCCAGAATCTTGTCCTTAAACCATGAGAGTTAGCTCCTCCGCCGTATGAGGGCGCAACAGCTTCCTTCCCTCCGTCACCGCCACTTCCGCATTGAGAACTTCCGGTTCCGGTTCCCCGAGGGGTACCACTTCTGGTTCCGGAGAGGTATTCAGGGAGTGCTGGCGGCTGCGAGGGGTTTATGATGCAGTGTTCGTTGGTTTTTGCCTATTCTCCTCATTCATTTCTCAATGATGACGCCAAGATTGCGTTTGTTATCGGTCAGTTGTCCGGTGCAGCGCTTAAATGGGCTGAATCTCGTTTTCATAGATATCCTGAGTTTAGTTTGTCAATCCAAGACTTTAGAAATGACTTAATGATGATTTTTGGTCACAAGATCAATTATTTGACGGTTACCATAAGATGCAGAAAGTAAAACATGGTTCCAGAACCGTGGCCGAATTCGCTATAGAGTTTAGAACTCTGGCCGCCCGGTTGGAGTGGGATCCTCGTGCATTAAAAAGCGTGTTTTTCCACGCTCTTAATGAGCATCTACAATATGAACTCGCCTTATTTGATGAGCCTCCCCCGCTAGATGAGTTTATTGCTCTGGCTGCCCGTGTTGACGGCCGTCAGAGAGAAAGGGACCGTTTCAGGGTAAATCGCAGAATTTCTGTCAGCCAGGCCCCCGCAGTCGTTCAGCCTCCACCTCTACCTGTCCAAGATTCCCTGGGACCGGAACCCATGGACGAACAAGATTAACCCCGGAGGAACGGCAACAGAGGATGCAGTCGAGGGAGTGTTTATACTGTGGTACCCCGGGTCATTACATTGCCAACTGTCCAATTCTAGCTTCTCCTGTCACCCTGGTTCCTGTCGGACCATAGCTCTGATCTCCCGTAGATTCTGGTGGCCAAACCTCCACAAAGACGTCGTCAATTATGTTCAAGCCTTTCCCATCTGCTCGAGAAATAAAACCGGCAATAAACCTCCTTCGGGCCTTCTGCAGCCCCTTGAAATCCCCAAATGTCCCTGGTCCCACATCGCTGCAGATTTCATCACTGGCATTCCCCCCGCTCAAGTTATGACCACTATTCTCACCATTGTTGACCAATTTTCTAAGACCTTCCACTTCATTCCTCTAAGCAAGCCATCCTCTGGCGTCCAGACTACCCGACTCCAGGTAAAACATGTCTTCCGGTTACATGGTATACCCTTTGATATCCTGTCTGACTGTGGCCCCCAGCTCGCCTCTCAAGTCTGGAAACATTTTTGTGCAGCCCTGGGGGCCAAGACCAGTCTCACTTCTGGTTATCACCCCCAGTCTAACGGTCAGACAGAGCGACTTAACCAGGAGGTCGAGGCAACTCTCCGGTGCCTAACTCCCACCCATCAGACCGACTGGAACCAGCACCTTCCCTGGATTGAGTATGCCCACAATTCCCACGTCTCTGCTGCCACTGGTTTGTCCCCCTTCCAGATCTCTTTAGGGTACCAGCCACCACTGTTCCCAGCCATCACACCCGCCGCAATTCGCAATATCTGGAAGGAGACCTTTGCAGCCCTAAAATGATCCTCTGCCCAGAATAAGAAAGATGCTGACAGGAGACGCACACCGGTCCCCGACTACTCTCCCGGTCAGCAGGTATGGCTGTCGTCCCGAGATATCCCCCTGAAGTCTGTCTCACGCAAGCTCTCGCCTCGATTCATTGGCCCTTACATCATCTAGTCCATCGTCAATCTGTCGTCTTTTCGTCTCCGTCTACCTTCTTCAATCAGAATCCATCCCACTTTCCACGTGTCTCAGATTAAGCCGGTCCGAACCAGTACTTTGTGCCCTCCAGCCGACGAGAACCCACATGAACCGAGAGTTCTCGGTTCATGTGGGTCAGAAGCCTTTAAAACATTACAGTCTAAAAAGCAAGGAACCTGGACACCATTAATGTGGTTTTTTGTATTTCTTCTACACTACATTGCTTGTTCAAACAGTTGCTCACAGGTTAAGTCTTTTTTGTCTAACTATAGATAACCTGCCTCCTGGTATTCTAGGCTGCTTGTTTGTGGTTTACTAGAGTTAGATTGCATGCACCCTTTTTATCAACCTCTGCTTTATATTTCAAACAATTATTCCTTCTAAAATCACTAAACTGGTTATTCAGCCTTGTCTTTCCTTTGGTAAAAACTGAAAGAATACTGTCTTTTAGTTTAATGGTTAGTTCATTGATTGCTTTTTCTGTTCAGAAATCTCTGTCACGATATTCTCTTCAAGTTGATTCAGCTGTTCAGCTTGTAGTTTATACAGTGTAAAGTAAAATTCATCATGATAGAAGTGGTGTATTCTTTGGGAGTTAGATACGGTTTGATTTGATTCTTGCTAAGGATGGAAGTTAGAAATTAATGTTATTCTAAAGGTCACTTATTTACATAATACTGATTAATGATTATTCTATAAGTGGTCATTTTAATTAAAAAACTATTTTCACTTGTATCGAGAGCGTCTTTCCTTAACATGTATGGCAATTTGTTTTTTTAAATCTGTTGTATTTTTATTTATTTTTTTTAAAGAGCTTTTTAATATAGTTTAACAATTAATTTTGTCAGCTGTATTAAAATGTAAGCGGAGGTTTTCTTACATTATTAAACATATTAGATATATAGTAAACATTACAAAACATTCACCATATTGCTGAATAAGCAGAAAAGGTAGATATAAATACATTTGTAAAATACGATATGTTATTGTCCAGTACTTGTGGGCATAAGTATTTATCTTTACACGGAGGCATGGATGTATTTGGGTTACATCTGAGCAGAAATCTGTGGAGTTATGTTCCCCTGGGTATTTTGGGCCTGCACTCAAAGAAATGTTAAAACTTGTATGTGTGAAGTGAATTAACTCATGAAAGCATTCATCATCAACATTGCTTACTCGCATTATGAATCTTACCTCTTGTTTTTTTTATTACAATTTTGCTTTCCTAAATCTTTGCAAATTTATGAATAAGACATTGAAGGAAGCTTCACATAATCAAAAAGGACGAAGCCAATTACAGTTGGAAAGTAACTTTTCTTCTGGCCTGAGGTTCTTATCATGATGAACCAAGGCCTCATGCTAGAGGACACAGATTTAAAGAGTCTATGTCTGCAATAACAAGACTCAGCTGCAATCTTTGCTGCTCACCTTTGTTTCCATGAGACAGACAGGTCCTGCAGAGGGGGCTGATTGCAACCAATCACCCATTGGCAGACCAGATGATGTGTTGAAGCCTACTCTTGTCTTTAGCAGTGGCAGCAGTGATGGAGGAGGTTAGAAGAGACACAGTTATGAAGCTATAGAATTGCACCATCATTGTCTTTGGTAGGTTGATTTTTTTCAGCTATTGAAGTAAATACTCTCCTTAGCTTTCATGGTGAGAGTTGGTTTTCAACTGCCAAAGTAATTGGGCTCATCCCTCCCGGGAAGATATGCATAATAAAGGTCGTCTCATCTGGAAGCTTCAGGAACTTTGCATACTGTTGACTGAAGGTGGAGCTACTGGTAAAAAATAACAAGAGTAAAGGGTACAGAGTATAATACTAATAATTAATCTGTTGTCCACCTGCAGGTAAGAAGAGGGACAATCGGTTGTGAAAGAGCTAAAATCTGCAAACAGGATCCTGACATTAGTGTCTAGGGAGTTTAGATACTGGACGATAAGGAGGATTGCCGTATTTACAGCACCATCTACAAAAAGGTTAGCTCTGGAGTTGAACCTTAAGGGGTCCAGGAGGGGGTCTGTGATTGCTTCAAGGTGGGAAAAAACCATGCACTCAAAATCATAACAACCGAGGTCAAAATGACAATTCTGTAATTATTAAGTCTAGTGGAATGGTAAAAGTCATTAAGCAAGCCGGAATATGAGACTGAAGACAGCTGATCAGCACAACGTTTAAGGGGGTGTCATGTAGGGGAGAGTATTGTTGAATAGGGTAGCTGTAAGACCTGATATATTTATTCATTCTTGATATTTTTTAGTTTACTTCTTGTTCTTATTATTAAAAGACCATCTTGACTGAAATTCCCTCTATACTAAATTATAATCTCTTATTTTTATTTATTTATTTAAATTCAACAATAAGACCACACTGACTATCACAGTAGCAGAAAACTGATTTGCAAATTCAGAAGTCATTTTGAAAAGGTTAAGTTAAGTTAATATGATGGGTTATTAAAATTAATAATATTATCTGTATTCAAAAAGGCTTAGGAAAAAGAATAACTATAGGAATGAATGAGCTTGAGCAAAAATAAGTTATATTCTTTTGTCTACATGAACAAAACCCATGTGTTGGTACTCATTTTGTTCAATTCAATTTAATTCAGTTTGTTTAAATATATATAAGGATTTCATTTCAGAGATTCAGCTAATTAAATGGTAAAAAGCAGTGCCCAGTTAGAAACTAGCAGCATAAATGCTTTCTGAGAGAAAGTTAGCAATGAGAAGTAAAGCCAAAATGGAGCAGGGCTTTTACTTTATACACAGCCAAACAAATAAAATAATGTTAATACTGTTTCTGACACATGAAGAGGGGTGTACCTGTACATGTCTGAGCTTGAACATGAGAAGATGGAGCTGATAGAGCATTCCATGCTTGGGTGCCCCAACTTGGTACCTTGTCATTCTTTATAAAATAAATCTGTGAAGGTATAATAATATATTGATATAAGCTTAACTTTGTTCTCATAAGACTACTTTTCTTATAAAACAAATGTGGGTGCAGTTTCATAAGTTATAAGTTGCTCTTACTCTACTGCCTGATTTAGTTCCAAGTTGCTGTAATTGAATAGGATTACAAATGAATTAACACTGTTAATTCATTTGTTGAACTGACTTTTGGAAAATTGAGAGTGCAGCTATAATTGTGCCGAAAATTTAGCCCCATAAACCACACTTTTGTTTGTCAGAAGCTCTGTTTTAAAGCAAGAGGCTTAGAACAGCTTTATGATAATGTCTTCAAAGCGAAGGAAAAAATGGGTGAAAGCTAGTTTCAATCTCCAGTGTGCACACCTTTTTAAAGTCTTAATCAATCAGGCACAGCTGAGCCTCAAAACTATTCAGTGGCTGTCAGTTTAAAACAACGATCCTGCCACAGTCTAATCGAGGTCATGTAACCATTCTCAACTAACATGATTATGTTGCTGTAATAAATCAAAATTAGAATATGGATAGTCGTATCTTGGATGTCAATATTAAATATAAACAACATCTGAATTATTTGTATTTATCATTTATTTAACAGTTACTGGTTCCATTCTGGTCGTAGGAGGAGTTTCCGGCGGGAGGCCATTGCTCCCCCTGGTGGTTGAAACATGTAAGGACATTAAATCAAGGACGCTTACTTCTGTACTGAGGTAAGACTTTCTTTAAATTAATACTCCTAGCAACTACGCTGTACTGTATATTCTAATGTTAACAACTGGTGTTGAACATCATCTAATCTTGATACAAGTTTATGGTTAAACTTTACGGTAACTGGCAGTCAGTGTCATAATGTGCCATAATGCATAATGCGCTTTGTGTGTCTGTGTGTGCGCCCCCCCCGATGCAAAAGTTAAACTCCCCTTATGATTCTGGTAGAGGCTGGTATATTTTTGACCATGAGACACTTGCTGCACTGAGTTGCTCCAGGCCATTTTTATATTTAACTTTAAAACACAGATGGTTTTTTTTTCTCTTGTGTTTTCTTTTCCACACTCGTAGATATTTCCTAGCATTAATTTGTATTTAACTTTAGAACTCTAAATTTTTCTATGGCAAAAGATATATACTTGCAACAACAAGCTGCACTTACTGAAAACACCATCTTGTCTGTAATGGGCCACAGGTAGACTGTAAAACCACTGCAAATGCTCACAAACTTTCCTTTTTCTCCTCTTTACATATTCTTCAGACTTGCAAAATAAATACCTAAGCTAAGGAGCAGCCAGGCTGCAACAAACACAATGCATCTGTAAGCTGTAAGTAAGGTTATGCTCAGACTTAAGTGCCAAGACTGTGAACTCGTACTCTGTTCTCTGAAGAGGTTAATAGGGATTAGTGAAGGAATTTTCTCAGGGGAGACTGCTGAGATATCTGCTTTTAAGGCATGTGTAGGCTTTACAACAATTGTTAAATGTGATATACCTTCACTCGTTGCTTAAACAATGTTCTCCTGGAGTTGCTTTTATCTGTGTTTATGCAAGCATCAGCTGTGATGGTAGCAAATGTTGGCATGAGTGTGGAAAGATTAAAAACAGTAAGTTATATGGTAGCCAGGACTTGTGGAACATTGGGCTTGGTCATTAGATAATGTAAAGATAATGTACTAATGCATTATCATCATAGTGATGAAATGAGGAAAAGGTGATCTAAATAAGCAGAGGAAGAGGGTAGAAACTTGGGTTTACCTTTTTTCTTAGAGGAAATCAAACATTCATAAAAATAGCTTATTGATTTCTGAGGTGTTATATACATTCTAAAGCTAAACATGACTGGGGGTGTGGTGGGGAGTGCACAGAGTGAAGGGGAACATATACACAGTACAAAAGGCAATATTCAAATAGATAGAAACACGGCCGCCGAGTAGAGGCCCCAAGGTACCAGGAGCAGCACCCAGAAGCCGTGCAGAACAGGCAATGTGATCCCCGCTCTCCAGCTGCAGCACAGCCTTGGCCCCCAGCCGCCCTGTGTGTGGTGTGGGATTTTTTGGTATGTAATAGTGACTAATGTTCACGGTTTTAAATGAGTCTCTTTCTTCAAAATTCTACAAATACCCCACAGTTTTTTTTTAGATTATTCAAATATTATAAACATAAAACCAAGAAATCATCATGTAACTATTCTCAGTTTTTGCCATTAAGCTCAAAATTAAGCCAAATACTCCCAACTGTAATTGCAATGTGGTTCTCTAGCTGTTAAAATTTTTTATTACTTCAAATGACATAGCATGAGTTTTATGTAAAGTGACGTGAGATTCCATTTTGGCATAATAATGAAATTATTTTTGACAATTTGTACTTGATTATTCTGTCGTAGTGTTTAGTAATATGTCATTTAAAGTAAACTTAATCTTAAAAAAGTTTTTAGAAGGTGTGACAAGAATAATTAAGAATAACCTGGGATCTTGAATGTGCTCACACAGCACCCCCAATCTATACAACCTTGCTGGTTGTTATAAAATATAATATGTGAGTGATGTTATCAATATAGTGTGCTGCCTAATGTTGAGATATCTGCTGGTTTTAGGGTAGGGTTTTATTTAAGCAGACTTTCCAAAATGTCAAATGCATGTTCAATAACACAAAGCAAACGTCATACAGAAAGACAGGATTCAAACAAAGGAACCTCTTGGAACCGTGGGACAAACTGTGCAGCCACTATCATATAACATCCCACTAAAATACATTCCAGTTTGGGGTTTTATTGATGCAATATAACAGTTTGACGATTTTTGCAGTGGGCTTTCTGCGGTCATTAGTGGTGTTAAATAGCTAAAAACCACCATAGGAGTGGTATAGTGTGTAAATAAAACATATACAAACTAAATATATATATTTAACCTGTAGCTATGTCCAAAACACATAAATGGCATAAGCCAAAAATATTATTGATTTACAAAACCATGTGCACACACACAGAAACAAGCAATTTTCCTTTAAAGATCATAGCTTTACCTTAAAGTTTTATCCTGCCTAGTTCTCAGCCCTTGACATGCTCTCAATAACCAATAAATGCTCAATGCAAAGATCCTCATGAGTGACAATGCTTATTGTGGAATGGTAATCATTTATATTCATGTTTGTTTCAGGTATTCATGTTTCTTTTAATACTAGAAGTGTGTGCATATAACAAGAAGGTATACATTGTCTGACAAGGCCTGTTTATTCTCTCTCTGGAAGCTGGATCAAGGTGGCATGAGAAGGAGACTATCAGTCGATTCCTAGCAGTAAATCTGTCAGTTAAAGAATGAGAAGCAAGCTAGTAAAACTCACTCCCTTCCGTCTCTCTGTTGTGCAGATAAATCAAGGACAGCGAGGCGCGGGAATAACGGTTTCTGAAACAGTTTGTGTAAATCACATGTGAATGTTTTATGACTCTGTACACTCCCTAATTTTTAATAAAACAGCCTAATGCAGGGGTTAGAGCTAAGACCCGAGGGATCCATTGCACTGACGGTCTCGGCTCTCCCTCCTGCAGGAGGACTCAGTTGAACCACAAGAAGTCTTTTGCTGAGTGGACTGAGTTCGTATTTTTATTTGAACATTGTGAGAACCTGAATATGCTGTCCTGAGATCAACCAACCTGGGGAAGTCAAGGTGGACTTCAACATTATTTAAATTAGCCATCTGATTAATTATATTTACAACAATTGTTAAAATGTGATATACTCAATGGCAATCACTCTATTATTTCAGTATCCTGTGCTTCTAATTTAGCTTTCTGTCTCTTCAAACCCCCAGTCGGTCGTGGCAGATGGCTGCTTGTACTGAGCCTGGTTCTGCTGGAAGTTTCTTCCTGTTAAAGGGGAGTTTTTCCTCTCCACTGTTGCTACATGCATGCTCAGTATGAGGGATTGCTGTAAAGTCAACGACAACACAAGCCATTGTTTTGGTCTGCTGATTCCAGAGGAGTGAATGCTGCAAGTCAATGACTCGATGCAATCTGCTGGGGTTCCTTAGATTGGAAACTTTTTAAATCGATGTATCTTTGATTTTAATTGATTTTCTGTGAAGTGCCTTGAGACGACATCTGTTGTAAATTGACGTTATATAAATAAACTGATTCTTGATTCTTGGTAAAATATAAAATAAAAAAAATATACCAAAAAAAAAAGTGGACGGTGTAGAAAATATAATTTTGGTAGCCACATTTCCTACAAAAAAATTTACAGATAGATATAATGACAGACAGACAGATAAACTCTATTGTCCCAAAGTAAATTTGGCTTGGATAAAGATTGGCTCCAAAAATTAAGCTATCACTATCAAAATACACTAACACCTCTATATTAACTCAATTTAAGAGAAATAAATAGAGCACATCAGTACAGTTTAGAATCTTGGAAATCATTACCTAAAGTAAAAATTACTATTTGTTACTGTGTATGGCTATACAAAAGTGGTGAAAATTACATTTTATAGATGTTCAGTCTACATCCAGAGAATCTGACACACCATCCGTATGTAGGGATTCTGTGAGGATTGTTTTGGTGTCTTTTTCGTTATTGTTTTATTTAAAATAGAGGGATGCTGTTTGACTCCCAGAGCATCACAACTGCTTGCATAAGAGAAGTGAGTTTGGCCTTCATTTGGACAGACAAACTACCAAACCAGGAAGAAATTCTGTAAATAACGGTGCTTTTTTTTCTGACTAACACATATTCAACCTGAGTAGTCTTTACCTGCCAGACACCTTTTAGAAGGTCAATGGCACACTTCGCATCAGTAGATTTGCCATTTAGAATTCCCCAAATACTTTTTCATAGATTTACCAAGGAGGCAGTCATCACCAATAGCACTTGCATATACCCTTTCTACACTATTTTGTGCAGCATAAACAAGTCATGTGTTGTGGAAATATTGCAGGTGAATTTTAATAAAATATCAGCAGAGACAGTAGACGATAGCGTTTGTTATGTCATTGAGTTTACATCAATTCGTCATTCTAAGCACTAATGTAGCGACAGTGGAGAGAAAAAGCTCTCAGCCCAACATAGTTTCGAACGAGCAACCATTTGAAAACAAGAAACACAAAAATAAGCAGAGAAACTGATGTAAGTGTAGTTTCTCTAAACTAAAGTAAGAGTTAAAAGAAAGAAATATAGAATGTTTAGTTGTTGGCAGCACCAGCTCAACCAATGCCCTCTCCAGGAAGGTGAAACAGCTAACAGAATGCAAGGCCAAATGTAGCTACTATTGAGAGAAAAACAAGTTCATGATTGAAATAACTGCAACTAATGCAGAATGGATATGAGAAGAAGAAATTAGTAGAGAATTGGAGCCAAGGATGACCACTTTCTAGACTGAATTTCTCCTATTTTAAATCGGCCATCTGAGAGCGAACTGAACTGTTAGGACCATACCGAACAATCTAAAGTATGACTACAAGAGAGGGTACATGTCTGGATTCTTTGAGCAAAGCCAACAGAGTCCAATATAGTATTAAACGCTATATTTTGGCTTCCACTATCAGTGTTAACATGATAACTTATTAGCCCAAACTTATGCGCCTCATGCGTATGAGTTATGGACGGACTGAACTTTTTAGGTTTAAGGACAGTTTGGTCAGCAAAAACTTAGAAAATAACATCCAAGCAAAACTGGGCAGACTACGGCTCCTTCGGACTTCGGCGTGGGGGAGCAGAGCGCTGCAGACAAAGGGCCGGCGGAGGCGATGCAAGCGGCGGCAGAAGAGGGGGAAGCGCGGCGGAGTGCTAGCCAGGCTAAAGGCTAATGCTAACCGACCCCCGATTCCTTCACTTTTCCTCTCCAACGTCCGCTCTTTGGATAACAAGCTGGACCTGCTGCGGCTGAGGATCAGTGCTTGTGAGGACATGAGTAACTGCGCGGTGATCTGTCTCACAGAAACCTGGCTGAACGACTCCATGCCGGACTCAGCCTTCCAACTCGCCGACCGGCAGCTCTTCCGGGCGGACCGCAACCAGCTCTCCGGGAAAGCCCGCGGGGGCGGACTATGCGTCTATATCAACCAAGGTTGGTGCACAAACTGCGTGTTGGAACACAGCCACTGCTCCGAGGCGACAGAACAGCTGACTGTGAAGTGCAGACCTCACTATCTGCCTCGGGAGTTTACTGCTGTGTTCGCTATTGCTGTTTACATAGCGCCGGATGCTAATGCTAACATCGCGCTGAAGGAGCTACATGACAACATCAGCTCACTTCAGAACAAGCACCCGGAGGCTTTCTACGTGGTAGCGGGGGACTTTAACCACGTAGAACTGACGAACTGCCTGCCGAAGTTTAAGCAGCATGTGAACATTCCAACACGTGGAAATAACACGCTGGACCGTGTTTACACAAACCTAAGAGACGCATATAGAGCCTTCCCCCGCCCCCACCTCGGGCTCTCCGATCACATCTCCGTCATGCTGGTGCCTGCTTACCATCCCCGGCTGCGACGCTCCAGACCCACACAGAGGACCATCACTGTGTGGCCCAGTGACGCCGACGCCGTGCTGCAGGACTGCTTCGGCTGCACAGACTGGCAAGTCTTCAGGGAGGGTGCTGAGTACGAGGGGGAGCTGGACCTGGAGGACTACACATCTGCTGTTCTGGGGTACATCAGCAAGTGTGTGGAGGATGTCACCACCACCAAGACTGTGACTTGCCACCCGAACCAGAAACCCTGGCTGAATGCAGAGGCACGTTCTCTGCTGAAAGCCAGGGATGCTGCGTTTAGGTCTAGTGACTCACAAGAGCTCAGGAGGGCGAGAAGAGAGCTGACTGCAGGAGTTAAGAGGGCAAAAGCTGCATATGCTCAGAAAATCCAGGGACACTTTTCCTCCCAGGATCCACAGAGCATGTGGAAGGGCATCAAGTGCATGACAGACTACAAAGCTAAAACTGCACAATGCCCCAAAGACCCCTCCCTGCCTGAGGCTCTCAACCAATTCTACGCCCGGTTGACAACCGTGACACCCTCCCCAGCACCAGAATAACAACTCCACCAGGAGAAGAGCCCATCAGTGTGACTCCAGCAGAAGTAAGGAGGACGCTGAGGAGGATCAACCCCCGGAAAGCTGCTGGCCCAGACAACATCCCCGGACGGGTGCTGAGAGAGTGCGCGGACCAGCTCTCAGACGTGCTGGCGGACATCTTCAA
>JAVLVB010000087.1:1170961-1188158 GCA_032876305.1 Orestias chungarensis | reverse complement strand
AGGAAGAAAACATAGTACCACTTTGCCATCTGGTTTCACCCCCCAACTAACAGATTTATTGCTAGGGATCGATGGATAGCCCCCTTCCCGTGCCCCTCGGAACTCAGCTCCTCAGAGAGATAATAAACAGGCCTTATCAGGAATTTCTAGCTCTTTGTTATATGCACACACTTCTAGTATGAAAAGAAACATGAATATACATGAAAGAAACATGGATATAAATGTTTACCATTCAACAACTGCCAAAACCACCTTATGCACATGTGACAACCAACCCCATAGCGGGGTAGGTTGTCACAACCCATAGGGTTGGTTGTCCCTGTATTATTCCTCTGGAAAAAAAGACAAATGCTAAGATTTTTAAAGTTACACTTTTTTATTTTTTTCAGTCCTTATAAAACCTTACACTTCTCAAATCACCAAACAAGTGTAATTGGCATAACTCACTTTTAAAATAGAGAACAGGGGTCACTATGCCATATTTTAAAGGCCAGTCTGGATATTCTAGCTACCTGCTCCTTGAACGGGTCTGTGCCAAACATCCCTTTTTCAGACCAGTTAGATTGCGTGGGTACATTGTTGGCTGCTACAAAAGCATAAGCCAACTTGCAAACTTCAATAGGCGACAGGCTAAGATATATGTCGGAAGCAGTCATGATATAGTTTTCCAGTTAATATTCCTGTTCCTCTGTGAAAACTATGCTATTCTTCACAATATCCTATGCAGACGCTTCTGTGATCGCATCTGTGATCGCCAGACTGCAGACCCTGCACCCCAGCGCTTTCATCGCCATTTCGGGGGATTTTAATCATGTCACTCTCACCTCAACCCTACCCACATTCAAGCAGTTTGTGGACTTTAAAACCAGAGACAATAACACAATAGACCTGCTGTATGCTAATGTTAAGGATGCATACAGTGCCGCAGAACTGTTCGTCAGTGGTCACCTGAGGCTGAGGAGACCCTCCAGGGATTCTTTGAGGTAACAGACTGGGATGTTCTCTGTGACACACAGGGAGAGGACATCAATGACCTCACTGACTGCATCACGGATTACGTCAACTTCTGCACCAACAACATCATCCCCACAAAGACTGTACGCTGTTACCCCAACAACAAACCGTGGGTGACCAGGGACATCAAGGCAGTATTGAACAGGAAGAAGGCTGCATTCAGGAGCAGGGACAAAGAGGAGCTGATGAGAGTACAGAGGGAACTGAGGGTGAGGATTGAGGAGGGGAAGGACAGCTACAGGAGGAAGCTGGAGAGCAAGCTCCAGCAGAACAACATGAGGGAAGTGTGGAGTGGGATGAGAGCCATCACTGGTTACAGCAAGAAGGGCGACCAGCTGATGGAAGGAGACCTACAAGAGACTAACCAGCTAAACCTGTTTTTCAACAGGTTTGATGAGACAGTCTCTGCCCGCCCTCCCCCCAGCTCCTCAAACGACGCTGTTAGCACCTCATTGAACACGCCCGTCCACCCTGCACCCCCCGCACACCACCAACTCTCCTCAACTGCTTCAGCATCAACACAGCCCGCCTGCCCATCTTCATCTGAGGGACTCTCCCCGCCATCCCCCATTATCATCACCGCAGAAGAGGTAAGAAGAGAATTCAGTAACCTGCGTCAAGGAAAGGGAGCTGGTCCTGACGGCCTCAGCCCCCGGGTGCTGAGAGGATGTGCCACCAAGCTGTGTGGGATCTTCCATCACATCTTCACCTTGAGCCTGAGCCAGAGGGTCGTTCCGACCGGTGGAATACTTCACGTCTGGTTCCTGTGCCCATGAAGAAGACACCTACCACACACAGTGACTACAGGCCGGTTGCCCTGACATCGCATGTCATGAAGTCACTAGAGCGGCTCGTCCTGAAGCACCTGCGTAACATCGTCGGACCTTCACTGGACCCCCTGCAGTTCGCGTACCAGCCCCGGATGGGAATGGAAGACGCCATCATCTACCTGCTGCACCGAGTCTACTCGCACCTGGAGAAGGCAAGCAGCAAGGTGAGAGTCATGTTCTTTGACTTCTCTAGTGCGTTCGACACCATCCGACCAGCTCTCCTCAGCAACAAACTCCTGGACATGCGGGTGGATGCTCCACCGCAACACACCACAACAGACATCATACGGAGCAGTACGCGGGTCCCACAGGGGACAGTACTGTCTCCGTTCCTGTTCACGCTCTACACCTCTGATTTCAGGTTTTGCTCACAGTCCTGCCACCTGCAGAAGTTCTCAGACGACTCTGCCATCGTGGGCTGCATCAGCAGGGACCAGCAGGCCGAGTACAGGAGTGTGGTGGACAGGTTCGTGGAGTGGTGTGGGCTGAACCATCTGCAGCTTAACGTCAGGAAGACAAAGGAGCTGGTGGTGGACTTCAGGAAACAATGGAACCGCCCAGACCCCGTCATCAACAACGGCTCAGCTGTAGACATAGTGGATGACTACAAATACCTCGGTGTCCACATAGACAATAAACTGGACTGGTCTAAGAACACACACACGGTCTACAAAAAAGGTCAGAGCAGACTGTACTTCCTTAGGAGGCTCAGATATTTCAACGTCTGCAGGACCATGCTGCAGATGTTCCACCACTCTGTGGTCGCCAGCGCCATCTTCTACGCTGTCGCGTGCTGGGGCAGCAGGCTGAGGATGGCTGACACCAACGGACTCAACAAGCTCATCAGGAGAGCTGGCTCTGTCCTGTGACTGGAACTGGAGTCTGTGGTGGAGGTGTCAGAGAGGAGGATGCTGAGGAAGCTGCTCAGCATCAAGGACAACACCCCCCACCCCCTACATGCCACGCTGACGGCCTGTTAGAGGACCTTCAGCCGGAGACTGAGACCACCGAGAGTCACCACAGAACGCCACAGGAGGTCTTTCTTACCTGTGGCAATCAAACTGTACAATTCCTCTTCCATCTGCAGGAGTGATAAATAGTAGTGTAGTTATTGTTATATGTTGATTGTGTACTGTATTGTGTTGTATGTGAGATGAGTGTGTCGTGTTAATTGTTATTTGATACTCAGTAGCCCTGGCAAAACAATTTCCTCCGGGATCATTAAAGTCTATCTTATCTTATCTTATCTTATCTTAATAATCCACAAATAAAGCAAAGGAAGGGCTAAACCAGATATCACACAACAGGTTATCATAGTATTCACTCTTAAGTCTGACCAAAACAATAGAAGCCTCTACGCTTACCAGTTAGAGCCAGCAGCTGCAAAATCAAGAGCAGCTGGCCATCATGAAGCAAACTAACTAATGACAGATCTATACTCACTTATATACAGGCTCTGAAATTGGCTGTCTTAAAGGGGCAGCGTACCATTTATGCTGCAACAGTCGTTTTACTTTATTGTTTGTCTTTAGACCCTCTTCATAACCCTGTTTCTAACATAACATTCAAATAATGTGTTTGAAGACTACACATCAATATTTATCTCAATTGCAGCACGGATTTCAAAAAGCAACCATCTGTTGTGTTTTAGTTATTGAGAAGCTGCAGTCCAATGGATTGCTACAGTCGGCCCTGTCTTTTGCAGTATAAAGCTGGCTCTCATCAAGTAAACAAAGTTTCTCACAAATTTTCATTACTTTTGGGAAATTTTACTGGAAGTCAAAAAAATAAGGCTGAAACTGAATGCATAGTTTTGGCTTTCTTTTATTATTAACAGATGGAAATTATCTGTATATTTAAAGCTACAGTAGTTAACTTTGATGCATTTTTTTGTTTGTTTTTTCTTTTTGTTAGTTTTTTAAAATATTTTTATTAAAACTGTCAATACAGTTTAACCACTGTAGTACAGATGATCTCTGAAAAAAAATCAATTCCTTTGACTTTTTTAAGTTGTTTTTTGCCATCTGCAAAAATACACTGCTCGCGGTCAGAAAACAACCATTTAGAGCAAAAAGAAAGGTCTGAGCAGTGTTACTTATACTGCATGCTTTGCTCAGGTTTCCTACAGCTTTGGTGACGGGTAAAAAACACCCTACAGTTGTTTTAGCCATGTTACAACCAAAGCAGTTTCATCTCAACATAGGGTGCACAAAAGGGGCAAGCATTTTTATATACAGATTTGTATACTATTTTTTTTATATTCTTTAGAAATGATACATTTTAACAGAACCAATTTTAGTTTCTAATATGACTTTTTTTCCCAAATTGTATGGTGTGTCAGAACATAATGTCTGCTGTTGTCAATGATGGATAAAAATCTTATTTTATTATTGCTATTAAATTAGTAGTTTGAATTTGCTGGTAGCAGTTTTATATTTTCTTTGAGGCCTGATCTGCTAATTCCACTTTTTTGTTCCTAACAACCTCAGCAATTTAGTGGAAGACTGTCTAATTCTGAAGCCTATCCTGTTGATCAAATACATCTCAGTTTGGCCATCCCTAGCAGCTAAAGTTACTGATGTAGCCCAATGAAATAATTATTTCTCAATTTTTAAAATAATCATGTATCCAGTGTTTTAATCTTTGGAAAATATTTTAAAACTATACAAATCCAGTAGGGCAATCATTAGATCATATGTTTTACACTAAAAGCGTGAATAACTAGCTATAACACCCCTACTTGCATCAACTAAAAGTAAGGTGCCCTAATGCTATATGTTAATGAGCGTTTCTTGTCAGTAGCAGTTGCTTGCCACCCAAGGTGGTAAGCAGTCAAGTGGCGGCATGAGACCCTCTCCCCCCAGGATAATTGTCACAACACCCACAAGCAGTTTGGCAGTAGTACTGATACGCTTTATCATCTACTTGTTTTTTTTTATTGTTGATTTTTATAGGTTTTCTGCTTTATTTCTTCTTCTTCTTTACAATCTTTTATGCTCTCATCTAATTTCTCTCTAATCTACTCTTAACTACCAAACCTATTCCAGATTGTGTCTCTGTCCTTTAAGCCATTATGATTGTGTTAAAGAAAATTGTTTTTTTCATCTTTGAAATGTTTTTCACATAAATCCGACTGTTATTAAATAATTAAAAAGTAAAAGGCAATCAAAATATATCAGAAGTTCTATATTATCATTATGCAACCTGCTTATCCTTGTAAGGGTTGCACGGGTCTCCGGCTTTGAATGGCCAAGAGGCAGGGGTACGCCCTGGACACGTTGCCAGTCCATCGCAGATATTAATAAACATTAGAAGTAATTTACAATTTACAAGAGAAAAAGAGACAAAAATTGCAATATAAAATCTTGTTGTACAGTAAGTACAGTAAGGTGTGAAGTGGCAGCAGTTTTGAGAGTAAAATAGTTAAAAATAAAATAGAATTAGTATAAAGTTATAATTACAAAAAAAATTGCACATCGAACTTATTCCAGCCATTATTATTGTATTGTATTTCTGTTGCACGTTGATGTGAGGGACAAATTATAAAGTTTAATAGCCACTGAATGAAGTCCTGTGTCGTTCTGTAGTGCATGTACGTTGAATAAGTCTTCCACTGAATATGCTCCTGTGCCTCATTTTTTTACATTTGAATACACAAACAAAAACTTTTTTTTGTTTCTGTTAGTGCTTATCAAAACCAAAGAGTTTGTTTACACTGACTTAAAGGTTTACAAAAGACAATTAATGGGATTTCGCAGTCCATCTTGTAGAACTTCTTTAGAGCACATCAGATTGAATATTACATTTTCGGTTGTATTGTAGTAAAGGTTTTCATTGTCCTTTTGTTCTGTTTTATTCTCCCGACTGATTCAGCAAAATCTTTGTTGGGTTTATAGGGTTTGTCTTTCATTGACATCCTATCAGTAATCTCTGAGATTTAGAAAAAAAACCTTTACACCTTTAGATATAGCCTCAAACTTTAGGATTTGTATGTGCCTAAATTAATGTGAATCTATTTTTATTTCATTTATCTTCTCTGGAGGTTATCTTTCAAGCTATAGCTAATTTGTATACATAAAGCCAAAAGCCATTACAGGTGCATCTTTCTAAACACAAAATAAGTTTTTTCTTTTTTTTTTTAATGAGAGGAAAATTTCAGTATTAAAATTTGTACCCTATATCTTGGGGTCATCGATCATAATCATAGGAATCGGTAGTAGCCAAAACTCTTTGAATACAGAACAAACTTGTTAGCATCCAGAATCTCTAATAACATTTTTATTTTTTTGACTGCTATGTGAAGGGATTCTGGCAGTGTTTTTTGATCTGCTATGATGTCTGAATGCTGTTCAGGAGTTTGGGCAGGATGAAGCAGCTTATGTGAACACATCAGGATAAGGAGAGATGTAGTCATACATCTCTGCGAGAAACAATTTGTGTATCAACCCTAACATACTGTGCTTAAGCACATCCATGGATTCCAAGGGCCGACAGCTATTAGAGACGCTCTTCTGCAATGGCAAACACCATTGCTCTGAATGAACATCTGTTCATTAAACTGAAACGGCTCCATTACCAGCTGCTGAAATTAACAGGAGACTTGTGCCAAAGTACCACTCATGCACTGGAAATACAGAGAGACATAGTATACATTTGCTCTTTCAATTATTACTTACAACTAAAAAGAAAATACGAAGCCTGTTTGCAGATATATGGAGAGGCTATTGACCTTTTCTTTATGCCAGATATATTGGGCAGGAACATGAGCAGCAGCAGGAAAACCCAGAATAGCTTAGACCCAATAATGAAGCATTTATGTTAGTATACAGAACAATTTATGAACGAGATTAAACCTTGTCATAGTAAACCTATGAGTGTAAAATATAAATATTATGAAGGGATAGTACAGTCTTTTCACCTACATTTTATACTTACTTTGGATTGGAGTATAGGGAAGCCAGTTTCTCACCCGATACTTATTGTATCTTGTAAGTCAGTGTCAGAGTTATCTGAAACTATTAAGGGAATAGCTCAGTTTTTCTAAAGTAAGTTTCTGTAAAATTACATTTAATTTGAGAATTTATATTTAAGTAAATTTTATTTATACTTCCCATATTTGTATAAGCCAGATATCATGTAATAGTAAGATGGTAAAAAAAGTGAAGAAATGCTTCCAGCAGTTGTAAGTAAACAAATAAGAAGATGTGTTCTAAGATCCACACATTTTCCAGTTTTAATCAAACATAACTGTGCCTATGCTGGAACTGCCGGTCTTCTGCCGTTTTTTTTCTTTTTTCTTGCTTTACTCTCGACGAAGGCGGACGCTTTCTTTCTGTCTCCCGACCTTCCCCTTATCTGTCCTGCTTCAGCTCTGCGTTTTTTCATTCTTTTTTTCTTTTTTCTTTATTTATTTTTAAATCCTTTTTGGAGCTTCTCTCTGCATGTCTTCCGAAAACCGAAAAATCAATCAGCAAGATGCCTCCTTTTTCTTTTTCTGAGGATGACTACGCTAATCTTCTTCAGAAACTCAACATGCTGGAAACCAAAATCAAACGACTAGAAGTAAATGTGGAAATAAATGCTGGTTACCATACAACTTTACCTCTTACTGGACATGATGCTGCTACCCGTCAGCTAATCAGCACGGGCAAGGGCAACCAGAAACAAGAGGATGTTGCTTTGAATAACAGGACAAGTAATGTCTGGAATGTGCTCAGCGCTAAACCGAAGAGTAAGTCATCTCAGAGGAAGAAGAGAAAACCAGCCCTGTCTGGTGATATCTGCGATGCGACCGGCTGGCCTGCACTACCGACGAGACCAAAATCCTCCTCGACTCCAGTCGTTTGCGGCACACGGACTTGGACAGCTGTCAGTGGAAAACCAAAAATGAAGCTTCATCCTCAAACAACTATCCCACTACAGAACAGATTTGCACCACTACAAAAATACAGTTCTCCACTTGATCACCAGGATGAAGTCTCTTCACACACCAAGGTAAACCGAAGAAGCAAATCAGAAAATAAAAGACAAAAAGGGAAGATAATGCCTGGTCCTGAGACTCTGATTGTTGGTGATGCTACGGTGAAGTATTTAAGACGTGTATGTGGGAAAGGACAAAAATACTGTACTTTCCAAAGGACATGGTGTCTGATGTGAGAGACAATATTGTGGAAATTCTGGCTGAACATCCAACTGTTAAGACCCTTGTTCTACACCTGGGATCTAACAACACTTTGAAACGGCAGTCTTAGGTGCTGAAACAGGACTTCTTTAAGCTACTAGACACAGTTACTAATTTGGATGCTGATGTGTTCATCAGTGGCCTTCTACCACCAATCAGAGGAGATGAGAGGTTCAGCAGGCTGTTCAGCCTGAACAAACGGCTGTTAGGTGTGTGTGCCACTTACACCTTTAGTTATATTGAAATTTTCAGTTATGATCTGGGACCGCAGACATTATTTTAAGGCAGATGGTGTCCGCCTCAATAGATCTGGAGTCGGGCTGTTTGCAGCTAATCTATTCTATGTTTTGAGTTCCCATTCTGCTCCAGCGACCAAGGACAGAACGAAGCGAAAACATGAAGATAGGGATAAGGATGTGACGCAGCCCAGAGATTTCCCGGAGACGGCGGCACCCCAGCCCCCACCTGCGTCTCTGGATGACGACATCCTGGAGCTCTTTGAGATACCGCCTCCACTAAAAGGCAGGAATGATGACCCGCCCTCATCAAGATCATCCTCCCCATCTCTTCCTCTTCTGGATTTTACAGAACACATGAGGGAGCTGGTTAGTGTATTCACCAGGATGACCCCATGGCCCAGTCTTCTCCTATCCTGTCGTCCTGCAACTCCTCCCCCAACACAAACTCCTTATGTCAACTCCATTTCCAGTGAACAGAGAGTCCTGCGAGTGAGTCATTTGAAACAACTGCTAGATGAATGATATGCATCGGGTCCAGGCAGCAGTACTGCATGTACCCATGGCTCATTCCAGGATAAGCCGGGGCCCGATGTGGAACTACCTTCATTCCTCACTGTAGTAATACGTCAAAGAAAACGATTAGTCAACCATCAAAACAGTCCAAAACAGTTTGTACGCATCTCAAATCTTGTGTTCACTCCTCGTCAGCCACAGTCAACAAATAACAGTAACACGCTGAAACTTGCTGTATTAAATGTCAGATCTTTGGCAGGGAAAACCTTTCTGATTAATGATTTGCTATCATCTCATAACCTTGATTTTATGTTTTTAACCAAGACATGGCTTGATAAAAACACAGCTGATACAGTCCTGATTGAAGCTAGTCCACCTCACTTCAATTTTGTTATCTGAAACAAGCCAAAACCAGAGGGGTGGGGGGGTTTGTGCCATATTCAGGGACAATATACCCATTCATAAATTAGAATTTGGAGTTTTTTCATCATTTGAGTATGTATCATTCAAAATGGATACAAAACAATCTTCCATTCTTTGTATTACCATCTACACACCTCCAAGGAACTGTTTTATTGATGATTTTACTGAACTACTTTCAATTTTATGCTCTAATTTTGACTGTTTGGTCGTAACAGGGTACCTGAATGTGCACATGGATGCAGCCCAAGGTAAACAATGTAAAGAACTCACTGCTGTCCTTGAGATGTTTGGTCTAACTCAGCATGTGAACAAGCCTACACACAACAGAGGACACACTCTAGATATGCTTATCTCAAAGGGTGTTGTTATTTTAAATGTGGGTGTTGTGGATGTCGCATTGTCTGATCATTTTTGTGTTTTCTTTGACCTTTCTTTTACACCCAAGCCAACAGCTGGTGCTACAGTTACTCAAGGAAGACTTATTGATGACAACACAGGGATTCAGTTTTTGAAAATGATTAGGTTTGAAAATGCTCCGTGTTCTAATGTTGATGATATATTAAACTCTTACACATAAAGTGTCTTGAAGGTTATGGATGCCATTGTTTCTGTCAAGGTTAAAATGGTTAAAAGTACTCAAAAGGCACCATGGAGAAAAGAGGTCTCGGTCAGGGCACAGAAAAGGGAGTGCCGGAGAGCCAAACGGAAATGGGGTAGGTCAAAGCTCCAGGTTAATTTTGAAATCTAGAAAGAAAAGTTCTGTGTGTTCAACCAGACTTTGCGTAGAACCAGAGAGAGCTATTTTTCAGAAATCATCAAAAACTGCAGAAACAACTCTCGTGTCCTGTTTGCTACAGTAAGCAGATTAACAAACCTTCCAGTCTCGATCCCCTTGGAACTGATTTCTACATCTAAATGTCAGGAGTTTGCAGTATTCTTTAATGACAAAGTTCAAGGTAATAAAAATGCTATTGTTTCCATGACAGACTTAGCTCCTCTACCCCCATTTAGACATATGGAGCTGACACACTTCACACCTGTCTCCGATAAAACAGTTTAAGAGATCATCTGCAGCCTGAGTCCATCTACATGCTGCCTGGATGAGTTACCCACTAGATTCCTAAAGTTTGTTCTGAGCGGTTTGCTTCCACAACTCGCTCAGTTTGTCAATATCTCACTTCAGACTGGAATATTCCCAATGGCATTGAAAACTGCTGTTATTAAGCCTCTCCTAAAGAAGACCAGTCTGGATGCCACAGTACTGAATAACTACCGGCCCATATCAAACCTGCCATTCTTAGGAAAAGTGCTGGAAAAAGTTGTATACCAACAGCTGAATGACTTTCTCTAGTCTAACAATGTGTTTGATGCTTTCCAGTCAGGCTCTAGGCCCCACCACAGCACTGAGACAGCTCTGATCAAGGTGACAAACGACATCCGCCTAAACTCGGATGCAGGCAAAGTTTCTGTCCTACTTCTGCTGGACCTGACCGCCACCTTTGATACAGTTGACCATGTGATTTTATTACAGAGGTTAAAAGACTGGTATGGCTCTAAACTGGTTCAAGCCCTACCTTGAAGGCAGGGTTTTACTTTGTTCAAATTGGGAACTGCGTCTCCGACTGAATGGGTGTGACCTGTGGGGTTCCCCAGGGGTCGATCCTGGGACCCCTTTTATTCAATCTGTACATGCTTCCATTGGGCCCCCTAATACGCATCCATGATATGTCCTACCATAAATATGTTGATGACACTCAGATCTATGTGTCGCTGACAGCAGGAGAACATGGGCCTGTTGATTTATTGTGTCACTGTATTGAACAGATCAGTCTGTGGATGCAGAAAAACTTCCTCCAGTTAAACTCAGACAAAACTGAAATCATTGTCTCTGGCCCACAGAAACAAAGAGAAAGTGTCGTCAGTTACCTTCTGACGCGCTCTCTGGATCCTAAACATCAGGTCAGAAATCTTCAACAGCCACATTAAATCAGTAACATCAGCAGCCTTTTACCATCTTAAAAACATTGCCATAATCAGAGAAATAGTCTCTAAACCAGACCTAGAAAGACTTATCCATGCTTTTATCTCTAGCAGGTTGGACTACTGTAACGGCCTGCTCACTTGGCTTTCTAAACGGGCCTTAAGACAGCTTCAGAACATCCAAAACGCTGCTGCTTGAGTTCTGACCAAAACCAGGAAATATGACCACATTAGTCCAGTGCTCAAGTCTCTGTACTGGCTTCCTGTCACTCAAAGAATAGTCTTTAAAACAGCCTTGCTTGTGTAAAGTCTCTTCATGGTTTAGCCCCAAAGTACATATCTGACATGTTAGAGCCATATGAACCTGCCAGGACTCTGAGAACCTCAGGTAGTGGCCTCCTGCTGATGCCCAGAGTCAGGACCAAACAATGGGAGGCTTCATTCCTGTTTTATTCTCCTAAAATCTGGAACAGTCTTCCTGAAGAGGTTAGAAAGGTTTCAACTCTGCCGTTGTTTAGAGCTGATTTTATTGTTTCATTTTCTGATCTTTTTTCTTATGTAAAGCACTTTTTTCCGTGTACAAGACAATTCTTGTACACGGAAATGTGCAATACAAGTAAACTTGCCTTGCCTTGCCTTGCCTTCTTACCTCCTCCCACTCCTGTCATTCCCTCAAAAACAACAGAAAATGTAAATAGGATGACCAGATATTGCCTGTCTTTGTGTTGTATTTCATGCAACATAATTAATCCAAACATAAATTAGCTCCCTTGCATGGCACATGTTCAGCTTGGACGGCTTTTGTAAAGCGTAAATGTTTATGTTTTTGGCAATGCTTGTTTGAGTAAGAAAGTAAGGTAAAATGTACAAAACAAGGCAAAAGAGAAAACCTAATTTACCCTGTGGGTAAAGCTAAGAGTAGGCATTATAGCAGAATTTTACAAAAGGGGGTACACATCTTATATTTTTGTAAATATCTTGTTATGCTTTTATATGGAACAACACTGATGATATGAATCACTTCCACCCCCTCTAATACTGGTCACTGCAAGTTCAACATGACTCCTCACTGAGGAGCTAAAAAAAACAAAAAACTAAACTATACTGCAGTGATAAAGACAAAACAGTCATTAAGTTTCTTCTCTGAAACGGCCTCTCCTTTGTTGAGGAAAATGTGTAAGTTCAGCATCATATCCAGTGGGAAGTCTTTTGTAAATGAGCCTCACATTAAACTAGGTTTAATGTGAGGATATGGCCATTTTCAAAGGAGACAAAGTGGAAAAGAAAGTAAAAGACAGTCAAATGGATGGCAGATATGTAGAACAGATGGAAAAGAGGTCAGAGATAATACAAATGAAGATGAATTAATTGAGGGAAGTTCACAAGGTCAAATGAGAATGTAACTTGCCTAGAGATTAAAAAGCCCAATAAAGAACTAGAATTAATTGTCAAACAGACCTTACCCAAACATCTCTGAGCTTCCAGTCTTAGTGGTTGTAGAAATGTCTCTGTAATAACACCTGACATAGAGGAATTAAAAATATAAATAATACACTGTTCACACACGCTTCTGTTCTGTTTGCTGCACAATACTTTTTAAGAGGAGGATGTGGAAGGTTACAGACACTTTGCATGTCATAAATGTTATTCTATGTATAGACTTAAAAAACCTCATATCTGCAAAAATATTTTATTACAAACTATTCTGCCTGATAACAAGCTCTTATGTTCCTCCCAGTCTGAGAAGAAGGACACTGTTTTTTAAATTAATAAATAAAGCCTAAGACTTTGAATAACGACTGAGTTTTACACTGCTAAACAGAGCAAAAGCATCCTTTCATTTTTTTTTTCTTTGGAAGCAATTACAATAGAATTGTGCTTTCAGACAGCAAAAAACTATATCATACAGAGACTGGAAATCCTACTTTCAATGCAACATTTTCTTTGGATATTTGTGCAAAAGCATTGGCCTTGAAACTAAAAAAGATTTCAGAAATATTTTCAAACAAAATTACATTAGCAACAGAACATTTTAAAGGGGCTCCATGTAATAAATTTTTGGTACTTTTATCAGTTGCAATTAGAAACAATTAAAGAACTTTACAGTTTAGCTGTTCTGGATGTATTAAGCGTTTCAACATTTCACCCATCATAACTTTCTTAATTAATCCATCATATTATTATATTACTGTAACTATACATGTTTAGTAGATGGTGAAATTAAAACCCTCAAAATAAATTGTATGAAGCTTGATAGTTGATTTAAAATATCCACAAAATACTGATATTTGCATTTTTAAAATGCGCTTCCCTTAAGATTTCTTTGTTGTTGGAATTATTCATGGGGCATTTTGTTCTACAGTAGTCTGAGCACAGAGGCATAATAAATAAAAGGAAAATGAAAACTGATGTGTTCAAAAAAGTAGTTTAGAGCTTCTGATTACTTCACAGTGCAGTGCAGCACACTGAGTTTGTGATCAATAAAGTTGTGAACTTGCCACGTTGTCAAGATAAAATTCTACTTACTGGGGAGGACTTCCGGGAGCGTTTGCAAGATGGCGGGTTGAACCCATAATCTGTCCTGATCAGTGACAAGGAAAACTCCAATAAACTCGATAAAGAGATTCAGTTCTTCTTCAAAATGATATATAATGCGTGGAGTTAGACCGAAAAAGAGACCGGGGGGTGTTGAAGGGCATGGGCGGGCAGGAACTAATATAAAAAACGTTGATGGCAAAGCTAGCATGATGCAGGCCTTGGCACCTAGCGAGGAGAGCGAGCTAACGACTGCTAAGGCTATCCAGAATCTATGTAACAATATCAAAGAAATGCAATTTCATCGCTATGAAAAATGACATCAAGCAAGATCTGAACAGCTTTAAGAGTGAAATGAACAAGAAACTGGAAGAGGTCAGCTATGACATTCGAAATCAAGCAGCTAGGCTAACGGAAGCGGAACAACGGGTGAATGAGCTGGAGACGGTGAATATGAACTTGAGAGATTCTTTGTCTCACTGTCTCAAACAACAGAAAACTCTACTGGATAAAGATACTGATTTAGAAGGAAGATCCCGACGCAATAACATCCGCATTTACGGCATTAAAGAAGACGCTGAAGGCACCGCCATGCAGACGTTCATTGAAAACTTTCTGAAAGAGCAGCTCTCCATCGACCAAGATATGCAGATTTAACGAGCACATCGTTCACTGGGACCTAGACCTCGAGACGCATCAATTTCAAGATCCATACTCGTCAACTTTCACGGATACGACGTAAAAGAGAAAATCCTTAGAGCAGTCTATATGAGCTGCATTCCAGCTCACATAGACTGCTCTTTAACAGGACAGGAGTAGAATTTGCAGCATCTGTCTGAAATAGCACATGTTCAAGAAAAACAAGGTATAATTAGACTGTTCTACACGTTTACCTGATCTACATTCCTTAAAAGACGTTTAAGGACACATGGTAAGTGAGGCGTTTTTGTTATTGTTTTTCATGAATGGTTTTCACCATGGAACTATTCCAAGGATACTTTTTTCCCCTCCCTGTTGTTGAATCATGAACATTATCATAAACTGCAGGAAAGTTAGGCTTGCAGTGCTTTAAATGTTGTACGAGGTTCTTCTCCTAGTTTTTTTTGTTTAAATTAATGGCTTTGGCAGTGGTTTGTTGGACTTACTTGTTCTGGAGTTTCTTCACATTGATTATGTTACTTTTTAAAATCTTAAAACGTGCTTTATTCCACAAGACAGGTTTTGGTGAACTCTTGTTTGTTTTTTTGTGTTTTCAACAAGTTTAACTATATTCAGAATCATTAAAAATAAACCTAAATAATGTAGTCAAAGCTACTTAGTGATTTAAAGGTTCAGTCAAATATCACAGATGACTAAGGTAGTCTGCTTGTAATAATATTTTGAATACGCAGAGTATTATCTGAGGTTGTCTTAGTCTGTTGATGAAGTCTGTGGTCTGAAACACAAGTGTGCCAAAAAATGTAAAAACAGATTATATCTGTAGGGGATTCAAGTATTTTACTCTAGTTTTCTTTAAATTAATGCATGCATTTATCAATAAAAAACTGAACCTATTGTTTAAATTTACTTCTGTTGAAAACATCCCTTAATTAAATGCCTCAATAGATAATTACCTGACTCTCATCACCTGGAAACCCATCTACTTGTGTTGAAATGAGTTTTTTTTTTCTTTCGTAGGGGCAATGAATTAGCATTAATGAAGTGAATTTTACAAAAGGGGAAGTTCTCAAAAGACATACAACATCAAGTGACGTAGTGAGGTGAGAGAAAGGCATGTTTTAACACACAAGGAACTGCCTTGACACTTTTTAATTGCCACCGTAACCCCTGAGGTCAGAGCTATTTAGTGCCAACAAAATCATCAAAAGGAGATGGGTAGAAAAAGAGAATACAGGGTGAGCACCGCATCAACCTCACTTATGCTGTTTATGTAGTGACACCATCTTCTCTATAGTGCTCTGCCAATAAACCACTAAAACTCCCCCAAGGCTTCTTGTATACAGGACAAGCCCCCTCTTGTGTTCTAACCCTTGTCTCTTGGCTGATAAGTGCAACTCCTAATTGCCAACTTATGTCATTTGGGCAAACTTTGGAGCAATAACCACAGCCATCACTGGTTAGAGAGAGTGTATTGCTTAAAATAAACGTGAGGCAGAGGTGTTGCATTGGAACAATACAGGAGTTTAAAGAGAAAAGATGAGCTGAAGGTCTTAAAGGACTTTTTTCATCAGTCAGTAATAAACATTTTTTTATTTTTTTTTATTTTACAGTTTACTTCAAATCTTTCTTTAGTAACATCTACAGCTTGGCATAATAAAACAAGCTTTGAAAAAGTTAAACACACTTAAAATTATTATTGTTTGATCTTTTTGCATTTGTTTCACCATCAGTCTACATGTTTTAATAGTTAATCTTTCTGTGTCAACATATTCTTCCAAAAAACAAAAACAAAAAAAAAACGTTTTCAAGAATAAATGTCATGCAGAGACTGTAATTTTCTGAAATATGAATACATTACATTTTGGAGAGAGTCATTTATGCTATTGCAGTAGAGTTTCTCAGGGCTGGCCATGAGGCCCTAAGCAGGATGTAATTTTGGGGCCATCTATTTCAGTCAATATCGCTTGTTGCTCATTCACACACCTACAGTAAAGTTGAGTTGTTTACCTTCTACTGACAGCCTGACGTGTCTTTACAAATGAATGTGTTGCATGTTAAAATGATGGAGTTGCTGTTTCTCCAAAGCTAAACTTATCAGAAACAAAAGTGATACCGATGCAATGATAATATGAATAATATCCATTAATGAATGATGAATCATGTCCAGGTCCACACAAATGGTTTTTAATCTTAAAGGGTAACACATGTAGCTACACTTGTGGCCTGAGTTTAATTTACAGAACATTCCTACTTTTTGGTTTAATAAAGTGCAACAGCCACGTGCAACAATAAGTTGTAGTACAAATTACAATTAGTTATATACAAATAAGAAAAAACTCAATTGCCGAAAAACAGACAGAAACAGAAGAATGGAAATGGTTTAAAAATAAACAAATATGAAATATTAGAGGAAATTTGTAAATGTAAAATGCCAATTTGATTTCTATCCCCCTGGTCCTTCCTCAATATCCCATCCACTCCCTAAACTTGTGATTCCTGTGTTTTCTAGAGGCAGAGTCACTTATAATTATTATTAATTATAAATGGAAAAATAAAAAATAAATCACTTTCTTTTAAACTTCTCTTGGGGCCCCCTAGTGGCCATGGGGCCCTAAGCTGGCACTTAGTTCGCTCCTGCCTTGGGCCGGCTCTGGTGTTGCTAACACATTAGAAAATGTTTTATCTGTATTTCTAATGTGATTGGATGCCTCGGAAGAAAACAAGGGATTCACTTGCGCTTAAAATGTTTGTCAAAAAATATGTAAACAAAACTTGATTACAGAATTAAGAAAAAAGTTATAACCCCCCCCCCCCCCCCCCCC
>JAVLVB010000087.1:1136697-1164508 GCA_032876305.1 Orestias chungarensis | reverse complement strand
TTGGCACGAGTGCTCAAAGGTGTGCCTATAGCAGCTTGGCTGTGTATATTGACCCTGTGGAGCTCCTGATGTAAAGTTTTGCTGGAAAGAGGAGAGTTAAGGTGCACATTTAATTCTGCCGTGAATTGGGCAGCGGTGGTTTTATGTTTTTTGGATACAATCCGGGTTAGCACCCAAACATTCCTTTCAGACAGCTTCCTCTTGAGCTTTCTTGGTCACAAATGCACCACCAAGATGTGCACCAACAATTTTCCTCTTTTAAAGTCTGATATGTCACCCATAATGTTGTGTGCATTTAAATATTTCGAGCAAAACTGTGCTCTTACCCTGCTAATTGGACCTTCACACTCTGCTCTTGCTGGTGCAATGTGCAATTAATGAAGACTGGCCACCAGACTGGTCCAAATTACCCATGAAACCTCCCCCACTAAAATGACAATTGTTTCAGTTTCATTGTCCAACCCCTGTATATGCTATATTGGCATATGTTTTCTGAATGATAGAACTTTAACAATTCTAGAAGTATAAAAATATGTAAGTATATACTTAAAAACCTATATGGTGTAAAACAGGAGAGTGTTAAGTATTTATTTGTGCTGCTTTTACCCAAAATAAAAAAGAAACAGAAATATATGACTAGTTTCTTTTCAGTTTCTTTTCATTTTTCATATTACAACATGGCGAAAAGAATCCTTATGAGGAAAACGTTTATTCTCATGCAATATTTAAATGTTTTGTTCTTTTTTCTTTAGCTTAGCTGGAGGCACATGAAAAGGAGCTTGGACAAAATAAAAGCTTAGTTTCCATGTGTTCTCAGCAAACTAGGGCATGTTGCTCTCAAAACATCCGATACGCCAGTCTGCCTTGATTTCCCTAGGGATATGAAGGCTATCATATCACCTAGCACTTTTATTCATCGTCTTTGCACTTGAATTTTTTGGGCACAAACAGGGTTCAGATTTGTTCTTTGTGAATTTAGAAAAAAAATTTAAACCTAAAATAATCAGGTTGAAGAAAGTGTCTCCATTTCAGATGCAGAACAAGTTGTGCAGGATGAGCTTCCTGTTTTATTTAACAGGGTTATTTACTATGCCATTCCTTACTGCAGGAGTAAAAAAGGAAGAAAATTAAATAGATATAAAACAATATGCTACATTTTATTGTCACGTGGACTCCAAGACAACTGTAAAATTTACTCCTGAAACCACAAGCTATACAAAAAATAATAATTTGGGGACCATCCCTTGAAATGTATCTCTCTGTTTTTTGTTTTTTCTTGATAAGTTAAAAAAACAACAGACCAGAATCATGAAATAGTGATTTTTTTCCGTAAGAACTAATGAAAATTCTCACTGTTTTTCAAGTTTGATAAATAAGATGAATCTCTCTGCTGTATGGTAAGTAAGGATTAACAAAATTATTTATATTTGCTAAATACAACTAGAATAAGAAAAAACAACAGATTTCTATATTAATATCTTTAAAATACACATACATTTTTACCTTATTTATTAAAATTGTCTTTGAACTGTTTGATTTGGCTTAAATTTGTTGTGTTTCTTTGCAGCCTCTCAGAGTGTGTCAGATTTGCATTTGGAAAAATATCTTCAAAATTTGCATATTTTGTAATTATGTATGCTCTTTATACCACATAAAGTTACATTTTATATGCTTTGTTTTAACCATTCAACCAAAAGTTAATGTAACTGTTTTTTCTAATTTTGTCTGTTCTCTAACTGTAAAAAAACAACAACAAAATAATCATTAAAGAAATACATCTCAATTACATTTAAACATTAAATAACAATTGATTATTATTTCTCTGCAGTGGAATTAAAATTGGCTTTTCAAAATGTTCAAGTTTTGTAACTGATGTTTTTTTAGGTTTCTGTAACAGAAATTATTTATGGATTCTCAACAGAAAATATTAAGGGAATTTGGATTAAAATTTGGCAAATGTATTTACAACTACACAACAGCAATGCTGAGCATTTGAGTTTGCAAGGTTCCAAAACTTAATTCATAACCACCCGATCTGATATACAAGCACAACACATTTTTATTGTAATTTGTACCCTTATAGCTCCACACTTCTCTTGTTTAAATCTTGGGTGTTTGGTTTAGACTTTTCCATCCATCAGTCATTACAAAGGGAAAATAAGTAGGTTTTATAGGTTTGGCCTTAACAAATTTCTACAGGGGTTCTGTTAAAAGTTTCCATAGACATCATCTTGACATTCCCCACATTGTTTAAAGATGAGTCAGTAATCATTCTGTGTGTAAACTCAAATTACCTAAATATTTTTTTCTTAATGTTAAGGCATGAGTTAATGGAAATATTATTATTAGTATTTCTTTTTAATTGCAATTGACTAACTTTATGTATGTGTATTTTAAGATAAACCATAGTAGTCAATATAGCAAGTATTTCTCCCTCTACAGAGTTGTTCTGTTATTACCTTTTTTATACTTAAATGTAAAACATTTTTAGGGCAAATACAAAAATGAATTTTTAAATTTAAAAACATTTTTCATTTCAAAACACTTGTTCTTCCTTTATTTTGTCATATTCATAGATTGTAGTTAAGTATTTAAAAGAAATATTATGCTTTTTAAGAAACATGTCCAATCCTGGATTGAAATGAATCGGGTTGAAGTAGGCAAACTGCAAGGAAAAGCATTAGAAATATTGAGCAAAAGCATTTTAACATTTTGCAAAACAACCTTGATACCTCCTAAGTAAAATATAGAGAAGTGAGAAATGACTCTAAACACACTGCAGTATTCGATTATTCATGTCACCAACGGTACCCATCCATCCATCCATCCATCCATTATCCAGCCCGCTTATCCTTGAGAGGTCGAGTCTGGTGGTGCCTATCTCCAGCTGGCAATGGGCTAAAGGCGGGGGTATATCCTGGACAGGTTGCCAGAAAAACAAAGTCAACCACTCACGTGCACACTCACACCTACGAACAATTTAAAGTACACAATCAGCCTAACAGTCATGTTTTAGACTGTGGGAGGAAGTCGGAGTACCTGGAGATAACCCACATATGCACTGGGAGAACATGCAAACTCCTTACAGAAACACCCAAGGTCAAATTAAACCCATAGCTTTCTTTGAGGCAGGCAACAGTGCTACCAACTACAACACTCTGCAACCCTGCAATGGTACCAGTAAAGCAAATATTAAACAATGCACCCTCCAGACTCTAAAGATTATGTTGCATTTTTATTGCTGCACTGCATCTGAAACAAAACTGCAGCAAAATTTGCATTTGCATATTTGCTGATCTTATAGGACAAGAAATTTCTTACTGAGGACAAAGTAATTCATAAACTGTCAAAAAAAATGAGTGTCCACTGCCAAGTAGCTTCTTATTAAAACTCCTCTGTAAATCAAGCATGGACAAGTCCTGGCCTTATTACATTGAGGTTTTAATAAAGCTGTCAATTCGTAAGATTGTGCCAGTGACCTCTTTTTTATATGAGCCACTTTAATGTTCTATTGGAATCTGTTTCTAAAGCTTCATAAAGCCGGGACCAAATCACCACACTTAATCAAACAACTATAACCCTTCCCCTCGACTCCAAATTCATGATGTTTGTAAACACAACATATTCCTAACTGTTTCGGTGTACAACATTCAATTCTGCAAAGCGAACAGCATCTGCTTGTGACACACAAAAACATTACTACTGCAATAATTCCTGTGGGGTATCTGTAACTTAAAAAATTTGATAAAAGAAAGGTGGCAATGACCCCTTCATAAGTTTGGAGGTTCAGAAAAACATTAATTTGTTTATACCTTAACTAAGATTCATTCTAACTGAATAAAAAAAAATCGATGCAATTTTTGTAATTGCAAAGACAAGCAAAAAGATTTAGTAGGAGAATGTTAATAGTTAAGAAGTGTTGCTACAACTCCTTTTCAAGCACAGTACTACTCTAAAGTTAGAAGATTTTTTGGAAACTGCAGTTTACATTCATCTTTTCACCCAAGTGAGTTTGCACATTGGCTGAATTTGCACAGCACAACCCAATTAACTTCCAATAACAATTTAGAGAAAGCAAATGAACATTTCCCCAGAATAAAATAAATAAACAAACTGGATAATGAGCCTGAAATACCACAACCATCAGTTAGAAAAGTCACTTTTTGTATCTCCTGATGCTTGTCAAATTGTTCACCAACAGCTAAATTCAAACAAACAACATGACAGTTTTGCAACGTAGGCAACTAATCTGCTGTAAAAAATAAATGATGTCATGAATGGTTTTTTTAGGTGTTCTCGCTGCGAACAAATTTGGGCTCACTGCGAGTTGCAGAGAGCCTTTAAAAAAGCAATTATGAACTTACTAATGTACTAATTCTACAGTGTTTGGTTGTTTATGTTTCAGGTATAAGCATGCATCTACATTTTAATTTAGAGAGTCCACACATCTATCCATCCATCCTCATTCCAGCCCTGGGTTCATCCATCCATCCTGATTCTGGAAAATCTTATGCTGCCTTCTTGGTCTTCCACAGTGTCTTTTTTAACTTCTTTACGGGGAGACAATTAACATTGTCTGTACCATGGCTAGTCACAGCCTTAGACATAGGGTGAGGACCTATATCTTTTTGGTGGGGATCGAACAAGAGCCTCTGTTTGTCAAAACTTATCAAGTACGTTTGGCCATGCAATGGAGGTAGATAATTCATGTCCTTTGCATTTGCTATATCTTTCTTTCTGTTAGGAAAACTACACAAAGTAATCAGATTTAAGTCCAAGAAAATTTTTAACAGAGTAAATCCTTGCTTTCATCCCTCAGTTACGTGAGCTTTCAGTGGAAAAGTGTGTTGCTGTACAAAAGAGACACAACATAATGCTGTCATTTAGTCCTTGGTAATGGGATCAGATCAATAGGACCTTAAAGTGAAAGTGAATAGCTGCAGAATGTGCCCTCAGTGCAGACACACTGAAAGGTAGTCTGTCTATATGTAAAATACTGTACCTGTTTCCCCCAGATTTCTTGGGTTATGGACATGGAAAAATGACCAACACCCATCTTATTTGGTGCAAACTTAACTGTGAATAAAGTTAATCTCCCACTATAGTACGACTGATGAATTTCATTTCAGGTCATTTAAAAATTATTAATACAGAAGGAGGTTGAAGATTCATAATATTGAATCTTACATAAAAAGTTGATGTAAAAGTTGACGTCTATGGGCAGGAATAATATCTTGTCGTGGTTAGTATAACCACAAATGTTGTAGAAGCCTTTGACTGAATTTATTCATAACAGTCTCATGTAAAGGATGCTTAGGGTTCACTTTAATTTCTATTATCTCTAGTGGTTCCACAGTAATCTGCATATCAGAAAAAGCCTGCTTTGTCATGCTGTTTAGCCTTTTTAAGTCCCCTGCTCTGATGCTGCTACCCTAAGCAATGATGCCAAAAGAGATTGCATTCTCCACATCCAACTTACACTACACAGTCCCTTCTTGTACATTCCCCTCACTCTTGTGCTCCAGTTCAGTCTGTTGTCCAGGTGAACACAAAGTTATTTAGACTCCTTAACCACCTTTAATGTTGCTCTGCCAGTGCTGTTGTATTTTTGCAGGGGCATTGCGGGGGCCTGTCAGCCCTGGGCGCATACAATTTGCAAGCGAGATTTGATCATGGTGGAGAGAAATAATACAGTAATTAAAAAAATATATTTATCATAACAGGGCATTTATGTGTAGAATTTTGAGGAAAGAATGTATTTAATACAATTTGTAATAAGGCTTTACCAGAACAAAATGTTAAAAAACTGAAGTACCTTGAAAACCTTCTGGATGCACTGTAAATAGATGTCTTTGACTGTTTTAATGCTACATATTATCATCTGACTAAATTTTCTCTAAAAAACTGGCAGGTACGTTATGCCATTAGATGACAGTGTGTTTAATGTCAGACTGACCTTTTTAGATGTCATGTTGGCTTTGCTCTTCCCCTGTCTTTAAATGTCACTCTTGGAGGGATTTTCAGATGTTTGTTGTTAATAATTGCCCAGAATAAAAATAACAGCCAGTGCCTTTGTGCGCCTTAACTTGTGCTGACTTTTCAAAAAGAGGTAAACAATAAGCATCATGAATGGTTTACTAAAAATGTTGTTGAGTTGGAAATTAATTTTAGGAGCAGTTTTAATTGAGTAATTGTATTATAAAGTGTTATAAAGTTCACAAAATTGCTTCAGTCCATTGAATATGCAAAAATGTGTTTAATTATACATAAATAAACACCCATTGCAAATATGAAAGTGACCTAAATGGAATTTTCATCAACCTTTGTTATAGTCGGAGTCTCTCTTGATCTACAGCAGACAAGAAAAGCCATTTGCTGCAGCCTCTACGACCAACTAGTTTGGGTTCATAGTTTATGGAGACAGCAAGAGAGATACTAAATAAAATGCTTACCATTTAACTGAACAAAGTGTAAACTTCTGAATTAAATTGCAGCATAATATATATTTTTTCAGTAGAAGATTGGAACTAGCAAGGAATATGATATGACTAGGCTTACCCAGCAAATTAATAAATGCATCAATGTTTCATAAAGGCATTGAAACACAAATAGCGAAACGTACAAGTGTCAGTGGCACCTCGTATTATTCAGAGCCTGACTCTGGACACAATAAGTCTTCAATTATTGTTTTTGAGATCCACTTTTGTTTCAAGGAGAGAAGAAAGACGATCTTAAAGACAGATTTCAACTACTTGACTACAATAATAATGCAAAACATACTTCTCTACAAACACTTAACTGCTTTTTTCAAAGGTTGTAATTATGGAGAATATAGCAAACCTGACTGACAAACTATTTATCAACTCTCAATGCAAATAAAATAGGAGATGATTAAAAAAAAGTATTTATTTAAAAGAAGTAGTTCAAATTAACTTTATGTGCCTAATATATGACAAATAATGTAATGCTCATATTCATTTTTCCAATGTTGCAAACCATTACTAAAACAAATAGGAAAATTAGTGAACTACAGGTGAAATATTTTAACTACGTCTTGTGAATCATTGACATCAGATGTCATCAGATGTCTTTCAATTCTAAAACATGCCAAGTTGATAGCACATCATGAGAATTTAGCCTTCTTGACCTAAGCTTTATGGTTATAACAGAAAATCTGGTCCAGTCCATATGTTATAAAGTCCCTTTAAAGCATGCTTAAGAGATGCAATGAAAGAACATGTAAAGTTTAAGCTGTAAAGCAAAACAGACTATTATTTCAAATAAAAAATCTAAACATCACATTTACATGTACGTCCGAACCATAGCACACCTTAATCTGAATACATATCATGGTATTATACACAGAAAAACAAAAGCTTGTATCTGTAGAAAATGCTCTGCAAACCAACATGGTATCAGCAAACCTTCACAGTGGGAAAAACCCTTCTGTCTTAAAGCAAACAGTCAGATTCAGTTAAATCCTGTACATGGAATGATAACCACCTAGAGAAATTCTCCCAATATCCACCCTTCTGGTGGGTTTAAAAAATACAACAGATGGATGAATGGGCAATAATGGTTTCAAGGTTGGTCCTGTGGAAATGCACCATGTGACAGGGGGGGTCAGAGGACAGAGAGACTGACTTTCCAATGTTCTGTGAAACATCAATACAAGCAATGATTAGAAGCTCCTGTCAGACTCTCTTTGTCTCAAGAAATCTGGGGGAGCTTTGACAGTCACTCAAAGCAAATTCATGGGCCATTGAGAGAGTAACTGTGTGGCTGAGGGGAGCTACACTACTACAAGGGGCTTTTCTGAACATTTAATTAGGGAAGTGTCAGCTTTGTTGAAACCATCCACTCGCCCCATTAATTTATTTTCATACATAGCGACAGGATGTTCGTAAATATATTTAGTTCCCTGTGATGTTTTCTGCATGTTTCTGACATCTTTTTTTAGCAAATGTTGATAAATAGCTTACTTCTGGATGCTCTCATCTGAAATATTTACTCCTGTAAGTGTTTTCACCTTTGCTAATCCATATATTTTTTTTATTTCTGTTTCCACAGGTGGAAGCATCCATAAGTCCACTCTATCTCAGCAACAATGCTTTGATGGACTGGATAAAAACCTACAAAACCTACAAAAAAAAAATTAAAATGCTGTTAGCTTCAAGCTCATAGTCATTTGTCTTCCCTCTGTTTCAGACAATAAAAGTAGATCAAGTATATAGTAACAAACCACATAGTCACAGTTTTGAACAAAAGTTTGGGACACTACTTGACACAAACAGTATTTCATTATCACCAGCTGGTATTTCTAAACCCTACATGAAACACTATTGGTACCTATAAATAATATTTACAGATTTAGAGCAAAAACAGGTCTGTGTTGCAATGAGCATTTACACCAACAGTGCTAAAAAAATGTAAGTTATCCACCTGAATGCAGATTATAACAGATCAATATCATTTATATTAGTAAACAAAGGGCAATGGTTGCTAAGAAGGTTGGAGGTTGTTCTGCAATTATTGGGTTGCTAGTGTGGAATGGTAAACATTTATATTCATGTTTCTTTCATATATATTCATGTCTCTTTTAATACTAGCAGTGTGTGCATATAACAAAGAGCTAGAAATTCCTGATAAGGCCTGTTTATTATCTCTCTGAGGAGCTGAGTTCAGAGGGGCATGGGAAGGGGGCTATCCATCGATCCCTAGCAATAAATCTTGATTAGTTGGGGGGTGAAACCAGATGGCAAAGTTGTACTATCTTTTCTTCCTGTGTATGCAGACTGATAGGGATCAGTGAGGGATCAGTGAGGGGTCAGAGAGGAGGGGGAATACCGGTTTCTGCAACAGTTTGTGTAAATCACATGTGATTTGTTTTATGACTCTGTATACTCCCGACTTTCAATAAAATAGCCTGATGCAGAAGTAGTAGACTAGAACGGCCTCGGCTCTCCCTTTCTGCAGAAAGGAAACTCTTATATCGCAAGACGTATTTTGGCTGAGCGATTGTGAGTTTATATCTTTTATTTGAACATTGTGAGAACCTGAATACGCTGTCCTGAGATCAACCAACCTGGGGAAGTCAAGGAGGACTTCAACACTAGTTAAAACCATTTCTTTGTCATGTTTTCAAGGCCTCTGGCCCATATGAAACAGAGGACTCTCAGGAGTTGAAATAATTACAGAGTTTATCACAACGTTTTGTGATCTGGATGTTTTGATGGGGAGTTCGTCAGGGAACGGCCAGAACGACAGGAAACGGCAGCATCAACGCAGGAGACTGGAAACTTCTCAGGGTAAGGACAGACAGGTGAGTTGGTAAAGCTGCAGTTTGTCTCACTTTGAGTGAAGGTCAGTTAGGTTGTCCAGGAGTTTCGCGGGAGATTGGATCGTTGTGGCTGGAGCCGGTAGATTGAGCTGTGCAGACGAGAAGCAGTGATTACAGTAGATGGGTATGACCAGAGAACAGCTATGGAAGGCGGTGAGTCTGAGTGCTATGACTGCAGATCCGGTAGCAACACAATACTCAGGCGACGAGTAGCAGTTCCACCGCTCTTTAAATACTGGTCAGGCTCAATCAGTTGATGCAGGACACCTGTGCAAACTGCACAGGTGAGGACTGACGCCCCACCCAGACTGGAGCTCTAGCGATCCCCAGTGGAGAACCTAGAAAGGCACCAAAATAAATAAAAACCTTCACCCTGACAGTATTAGCTACACATATTGTAGGGTCATCCCCAACAAATGATACACATCCCCAATTTGCTAATGAGAGGTGGTGACACTGAGAACAAAGTAACTTTTGATTTTTAAATTAAATAACTTTTTGGGCTCTTAGTTTAAAAGTCCAACATTATTTTTTCCCCTACCACATTGCATATTGCTCAGTGTTTTGTAATTTCTAGCTTTTTTTGTTTAATATTTTTATGAGAAAACTTTTCAAAGTAGAAGATAGAGGATATTTTAGTAATTTACCTGGAAGTCCTTCAACCCACACTAAAAAGTATATGGATTAAGGATTTGAACTCCAGGATTAACAGCTGTTGATTAAAACTTGATAACTATGCATATTGTTCCTCAGAAAAAGATATTATTCAAGTTTGAGATTTTTTTTTCTTTGGTACAGATGCAATTTTGTAGCATAAGTCATAATAAATAATAGGCAAACTGATCAAAAACACTCAGTGAATGCATGATGATAATAAAACCTAAGAGTGTAATAAGACATAAGAAATGAATTGAATGATTAATACTAACAAAGGACAAGAAAAACAAGGCAGAGATTTCACACTGCAGAATGTGTTAGAATAGAGAAGAATCAAGTACAACATAAGCCCAAAAGCTAAAAAGGATACTTTGATGGTGTTTATTTTGTTTTGGATTGCAAAAAAGATGCTTGTGATTTCCTACCAAAAAAACAAGCCAACCTGATTTTCATAGGAAATAAATTCACGCGGTTCAAATATATAATTTGAACCCATGCTAGAAGACTGGAAATAGGTAATGTTTGAGTCATTTCATAGTCACAAAAAGAGTGAACATTCATTACAGGAATCTTTTTTAAACTTTGTGGTAAAGTCTTTCTCATGAAAATTAAAATTATTTTCTAGAACAGTAAAAAAAAATTTTTTTACAGAACATAATATATTTGGGTTCTAATGTGTTTTATTAACAGCCAAGCCGATTGCTTTTGGGTTTCACTGAAATTCACAGAATAACAAAAATATATACAAAATGTGTTTATTTTTACTTTTGTCATCGCATTAGTCATCCTCTGCCCTTCGTTTAAGCATGCATAAAGAGCTAAATGTCAATTCTACTACTTGGGAGATCAATGAATAATTTTTAGATGACTGACTTGAATATGACTTTGGGTGAAACTTGAAGGGTTCTACAGCTAAAAACAATTCTGCTGTTTGAAAAAGGTTTATTAAGCAATTAGAATGTTTAGGGAAATTAATCTGCATCACTCTGCAAGCAAATGGCTTCTCTGTGGGGGTGTATTGGTGCTAGAACACTTGGAAAAGATGATTTAATGTTTCCATTTGACTGCCGGTCTGTAACAATGTCACATTAATTGATTGAATCCATTCTGAGCCGCTAACTCGATTGAAAACATTGTGTGCAGTGCAGCTGAACAGATCTTGGGAGCAGATAGAAGGCTTTAGGCATCCCCTCATTTCCTGTGAGAGCATGTTCTGTCAGAGCATTTATTCTTTCTAATGGGTGTCTGACGATGATGCCTTCTACTCCCATCTGTTCCACACAGGCTAAAAGGCTGACATGTGGGTGTTACCAGTCAGAGCCTTGAAGCCCAAACAGACATTTCTACATAATATGGTCGAGGAGGGAAAAAAAACTAATCAGTTGCTCAATCTAAAAGTATATTTTGTCTACATAAACTTTTTTCAGGATTGATTGTAGTTTTCTGGGATCATAGTTTGACCCGTTCCATTTACATTATGTTTAACATTGTATATATACTGCATTTCCCAATTAAGTACATTGAGATCCTTTAATGGTGAGGCACTGACTCCTCTGGGGTAAATATATAAAAATAGATAATTATATTTTATTTATTACTTTAATTGAAACATGTAGTTGTTTTAAAACCTTTAGTATACTTTATAAACTGAATATCCACAAATTTGTCTGTTTTTTGCAAAAATTGCAGCCTTTAAATGAAATAAAATATTAGATAAGATAATAATTTTGGTGGTGGAAGCAGAAAGTAGATGAAGAAGTGTGAGGGAAAACAATTAGCAATAAGCCAACTAAAAACCGAGAAAAGTAAACAGTAATATAATAATAAATACTTACATACTTACATATATACACATTCACAGAGATTTGCATGTAAATGTTGCATACAGAAAAACATTGAACATCAACATCAGGCTACCATGTGCTTTGCATATGTGTTTTTTAATGTTTTTGTGAGCAGTAAAACTGAAAGGGTTTTCTTATCAGATGGAAGATAGAAGGAAAGATCTTCAGAATCTCTCCTTCCTACACAACACAGTGCCACTGGGTATGTTTACACAAGTAATCGGAATAAACAGCCGATAAGAATACATTTTTTTTATGTAAACGCTCCAATTGGAAATTTCTGATCAGATTTAGCCTCATTGGAAAGAAATTGTAATACAAATGAGATGGGTAGGTTATGCTGATTTATCTGAACGACATGCATGTAAACACTTGTTTGTTTTGTGTCATTCTGATTCTGGCAAACTGTGCATATCTGTCCTAAGTCACCAAGTAAGGCTTTTTTCCTCCAGTAGCTAAAAGCCATGTTGGGTAAACCAAACTGTTCCTTTGCTAATATAACGCATTAAATGAGCCTAAATTTATTGGGGGTGCAGTAACATCTGAAGTGTTGGTAGAAACCAAAGACAGAAAACAGCTGTCTTGTAGTTTAACAAACACAAAAGTACAGCTTCTGTTTTTTGTTTGTTTTTTTAAGGCAACTCTTTAAAACTCTGTGCATGTCACTAACTTTATTTTGATAAAGCCTAATGCATGTGCACACCTTTCATAATACATGCAACCAAAACATTTAGGTTGTGTAATCCAAATAAATTTTAATAATATCAAGGAATTTTGGACATGTAAATATAGCTACTGAAGGAGCTTAAGAGTGACATCAGAGACCCTTTACATCAAAATATTTGTTTATTTTTCACATTGTGTCTTATAAGCACCTTGCTGGTTTCTTAGTGTGAGTTGAAGGACTCCTCAACAAACATAGTTACAAAACAAAATCAATTTACCTGAGACAGCCATGTGTTTATGGACACTGCAGCATTCAGTATCCTCTAATATGTTGGAATTTCACATTTTAAATCAGAGCTTAGTTTCAGACTGCAGATAGGTTGTTTTAGTTAATAGGAGTGATTATTTAACATCCTGGAAACGGCAAACAAAATTGTTTGTTTAACCTCACAGTTGGAGCATGAACAACGTAATTAAGATAATTTAAAATGTGATACAAACAAGAATAACTTTGCTAAAATTTTTTGTTGTTGTTTTGACTACTTTATTAATGTGGTTTTCTAGGCGAGTCTTATTCTAAGATGGTGTGAATGAAAACAAATAAAAATGCTTTCTTTGTGTATTTTACAAATAATGGTTTAATGGGTACCGAAGCCTGCCCCCCATGAGGAGAAATACTGAGTTTGGGTTAGGCATGTACTAGTAACAGTTACATTTAGGGTCAGGGTCAGGATTGGGCTGGAGAAATGAATTTCTAAGGAACAAAATAAAGAACCACATAAAGCAGTTCACATATACAAAATCCAAAAAGTCAAAGGTCAAACTAACACATATTCACATTCTGTAATGTAATGTGTACCTTGGGGAAACCCCTGATTTACCAAAGTTGTCTGCATAGCTAGGTTATCATCTTTGGTATCTGTGGAGCAAAAAAAAAAAAGGCCTATGTAACCAACCAGATTCTATATATGGTTTCTCTATGGTCTTTTTGTGTGTATGTGTTTGTGTGTAATGGATGTTTGTGCTAATTTGTCATCTGTAAGTGAGAGGGACTAATGATGAGAAGAATTTAGTTCAGCCCACAGCTGTTCCCAACCCGTCCCAATTTTTCAGGAGCTGACCACCAAGGGCGTGGATTCCCTCCCAGACATTACCAGCAGAGCATCCCACCCTCTCGCTTCAATGATACCACAAGAGAGTGAGTTTGAAGTAATCCCAACAGCAGCACTCCTTGACTTGCAAACGAGGGCCTTGCTGCCACCCTACGCCTTACAGCCCCTCATGTCCTTATCCTCAGTGGATAAGGAAAAAAAATTACAATAATACAATGTGCTGCTACAACTAAGCAGCACTAACAACTACTCAGTCGGGTAGACACGTCATTTTCCAATAGTAATTCAACTTGCTGTATAAATGATAGAGAGTGGCTCAAGACTGCCCCATTTTGCAGGTTTTCTAATAGGAGGGATGCTTTTAAGCTATTCCCTGGACAACAGGTGGAAAAAAGTCAAACAGTCCAAACAATATAATTATGTTTTCACACACTGTGGTAAAGAACCTGGGGCATACAGCAATTCATCCTGGGTGAGACTTAAAAAAAGCACAATCATGGCAATCTACACTATTGCTGTCCTGAAACCAAAAGCCTTTTATCAGACCATCCCGAATAGCTGGAAGATGTATTGCCTGTACACAGACAATACCGCACTGCCCTTTGGACTTATTTATGCCATAATTATAAAAGTACTTTGGCACAGCCTATTTTTCACACTGCATGTTGTTCCAAGATCCATAAGCTCCAATGAAGGGCAGATATTGTTAGGGATGGCAGGAGCAGCAGTGTAGAATGCTAATTGTTTTGAAGGGCAAAAGATTCAGTGGTTGTTATGGTAACAGAGTGAGAACAGGAATGTAAGAGAGATGCAGCTAACAAAATAAAAAAAAGGTAGGAAAAGGCATAAAAAATAAAAGAGAATATACTGCTTGACTGACAGAAAAAGAAAGATAAATCAAAAGAAAAGGATTCAAAAGAGAGGAGGAAACAAAAAAACTGAGATATACAGTGAGAATGTAGTTTTCCTTGATAAAAATGTTTATCTAGTAAGTTTCAAATTATATTATAATAAATACACCTAGAAGCTCCTTTTGTGTTTTCAAAAGGTATAAATGGAGGAAAACAGGTTTACCTTTTAAATAATCCCAAAGTTTTCATAGCTAGTAAATATAGAATCCTTTAGACAAGACATTTTGCAAAATTTTTAAAATTTCTGACATAATATAAGCTAGTTAGGTTGATCAACAATCATTGTGTAATATACTAGTATATAATAAATGTGAAAAAAATTGAAGTCCTGTCTTTTCTATAAAGTATAACTGTCACTTCTTATTTGCTTTTTTTTAATTCTAGACATGCAAAGTCCAGTTTACTCAGAAGACCTAGCAGAAGACCTAGGTCTTAAAAACAACAGCCATACAGTTAGTTTTCAGAGCTGTATTGTACATTAATAGTATTCTGTTTCATGATGGATGACTGAATGGATGGACCAGTAACCAGCGTGTACTCCAACTGTTGCACATTGACAATTGTTTTAAGCTCCAGTCATAACATAAGGTTAATGTGTAATTTTTTACTGATTTAAACCATTTACGAACAAATGAGTTTGCTTGCTTTTCTTAGAAAAATTAAAAACCACTTTTATAATAAGCTTTTCTAACAACGAGGTTTAGATACTGAAGTAGTAGTGCAGACTTGAAAAAATCCACATTTATAGTAGGGGTCTCTTAAAAATTGCTTCATAACCAGTTCTCCTCTAATGAATCAGCACTGATGTAGTTTTGCAGGGTGGTTTTATTTCAGCATAGTCATCTCAAGTCTTTTAAAAACTGTGAATATTAGCTTAGGTGCTTTATCTTGCTGTTGCAGCATTTGAGAATAGGATGATAAACATCAAAAATCTAGATTGTTACTTAAAACTGAAAAAAATTACTTTGAAAAATTGAGGGAAGAAAACATTTTTTTATTATTTCTCAAGTAAAAGTCATTGAGGATTTCAAAAATCACCTTAGTGATGCATTGATTTTTAACAAATGTTTTAAAAATTTATGTTTTATAGGGTCTGATTAATTGTAAAATAGTAAATGTAAAAAAAAAAGTGTCTCTGTGGTAAGCCCTTATTTGTCAAAAGTGCTCTTTCTAAACTTACTTTTACCCGAATTGTCTGTTAAATGTAGTAAATAGGTAGTTACACCCTGAGTTTATAAGATTATTTAAGCATAAATTGTTATTTGATTAGTGTAAATGGCTTTACAAAGCATACATAATTTATTGAAATGTATTTTTACAATAATCTTTTAACTTTATACCTATAAAGAAAAAAAAGATGTGAGGGAACAGGGTAGTATAGAAAAGGAAGGCAGCAACAACTGGTTTTCTGTTCACAAGTGTTCCTATAATTTGTTCTTCCATGTATGAATGGGAAAGGAAACTTTGCTTATATCTGCATAACTGACTAGTTTTGGATTTCATGCAGGAGGATATAACTCCACCCTCTTTGTGGGGAAAACCCTGTAGGTGAAGGCTATGAGAAGTAAGCCCTGTCCCATTGATTCCGTGAGCAGGATTATGAACACTCACAAGGCGTGTAAACTCAGGTGGATCACTTTGTATAAAGTGAAAAGACGACATAACAATGGTGACTTCTCGTGACGTTTTTGTGGTGGAAACTTGATTTGAAAAGGAATTCTGTTGCTTCTAAAAATATTAGTCAGTCACGTTAGTCCTGGTAGTAGTTAGCCAACTCAACCTGATTATATTTTTAATGCAGGGCACAAAAGGAAAGCTTTTTCTTAACATGCATCTACAAAAAAACACCTGTTAACAATTAGATTGTAATTAATGGCTTTTAAGCACACTTAGTGCAAATAGAAGCTTAGCTTTTGTGGCTTATCTTCTTGACTCTTTTCATCCTTCTCGTGGCAGGAGGATAACTTCACAGGATAACCCTCTGTTCCAATAACTTTACAATAAATAATTATTCATCAGACTCCATAGGCAGGGTAAAGCAAGTAGTTATTTTATTTTAGTTATTATCTTATATACATGTTCTATGAATACCAGTTCACATCTATGTAAACTAAATTGTAGGTTTTCTTGACTTGCTGATTCTAGGTAATACAAATGGGCCAGTGTGACTATCAAAATTTTATGCTAGGGAAATGGTAAGTAATGGATTACAAATGAGTAATTACATACTATGATTAACCAAAAAAAAACAGTATCCATAGAAAAAAAATACAGAGTTCCATTTATTTTATAGAAATTCAGGTAATATACAGAATTAACCATAAATTTATGTTTAGTCATTACAATCTTGCAGTATAGTATCTCTTTTTGCCTTCCAGTCACACTGAGACCCGGCTAGCAAGAACCAACTATCATTACTTCTCAAACATTTCATAAAACTTGGCTGCCATTGTTAATAACTGACATGCACCAGAGTTTATGAGCAACATTATCATAAATTTAGAGGTTTCTATAAATTAGACACCCCGTATTATCCCTTCACTTGTGTTCCAATGTACTCCAAACTAGGGCTGTGATTTAAAAAAAAAGACATCTTTACCCAGTATTTTATTTCTTTATTTATTTTTTCCAGTGTGGAATTTGTCAGGAAAGGATTAGGAGTTACCAAGATATAAATGTAAGGGATACAAATAGATAAAAAAATCTGAAGCTCGCTTTGCAGTTCTTTCTCTTCTACCAATAGAAAGTTGTGAACCTGCTGATTGTAAGAACTCCCACATGGTAGCCATTGGAAAGTGTCCATGACTTGACAGAAGTGATAACCAAATGTCCAGGTGTAGAAAAGAGTCAAACTGGTGTGTAAGTAGATATAAATCCCTCAAGCTCATGTAAGGCTTTCTTGATTTTTGATTAAACGGTTGGAAACAGAACAGTCACTGACATGTTTCAGAGATATGAGGTCCCCTTAAATGATTGTAAAAGCAGATGTGCCTGAAGTTACCAAAGTTTAAACAAAATTTAGATTAAATGTTATGCTGTGAAATTTTACAGTACCAAAACCAATATACTTTAAAGCTACAATAATCATTAAACAATGCCAGTCAAAAGTTAAGATTTACTTAGTTTATTAAGAGGACCCCACCAACCTTAGCAAGCCGTAACTAAATAACAGAGTAACTGTTTCCCTGTCTAAGCTTCTGGAGTAATTATTGCTGCATATTTGACAACTGTTAAAATATCCACTGTATGTACACCCTGCTTCTGTGCAGGCATGATCAGTGCTTCTCTGCTTTAGTCTGTCCCCAGCTAGCCATTGGTATTATTTTTTTATTTCAGCCAGTTTAGCTATCTGCCCATGGGCCATCCCATGATGTTTCCTTTAGCTCCTTCTCTTCCGGTTTCCCTTATCTAAGACAATCACTGAGTTCTCAATCTCATCTTTCTGATGCATTCCTGGAGTTTGCATGTTTCCTTTTGGATTTTAATTTTTAATTATTTATTTTTCATGTTGGCTCTGATTCTCTCTGAGACCTTTGCCTCCTTCCATGTGTTTACTTTATAAATTGTGGTTACCAGATTTAGGTTGGAATCACCTATGCATGGTAAACAACTTTTGTGTGTCAGTATTCAAAATCCTGTCTTTTTAAAGGTAATCCGGGGCTCTACAAAATAAACAAAAAATAGAAAAATGCATTTGGGGATATTTCTGGTAATTTCAGAGAATGTTGTTTGTAGAAATACTTTTTTTTTTTTTACAAATACTTGAGTCTTCACCAGTCTCAGTACTTGTCATGGTTGATTTATGTAATCATCTGTATTTGACTTATCAAGTGTTTTTGTTTTCCTCTAAAGTGAAAAGTGTTGTACATCTATAATATGCCATTCCCAAAGTATCTTTACATGGAATGTCACCATCTTATATTTATAGAATCGTGCTTAGTTCTACTTTTTTATGTCTGCTGCAACTAAATAGAGTTGGTAAAAATGTGATCCAGTACATTTAAAAAACTGGATAGTTCTGGTCTTAGTTTATTTTCAAAGTTTCATTAGAAAAAAATATTAAAAAAACAACTTAAAGACTCCTTTACACTGTTTACACATACAGATTCCTAAAGTACCCTATTTCCCTCCCACCTCTTTTCTTTCATAGCCTGGAATACATCATTACCATGTATTAATAATCTGACCTTTATTATTCTTTAGCAAGGACTTGCAAACATTTGCCTTCAATGCAGATTAAATTTGAAATATAAATACATGTGGAGTTCTTACTTTTGGCACTTAATGATTGCTCAATGGGCCCCCAGTGGTGGACGAGAAACATTTTGCTTGAAAGAAACCTTTTTCTAATGCTGATTTTTGGATTTTGGACTGTATGGTTTGCATTAATTGGAGTGTGACTGGTTCAGATTAAAATAATTGCAAGGGGAGCATACAGATTTTTGGGACTTAAATAAATTTGTTGGGAAAATATTAACGAAGGGCTGGAAATAGACAGGAGAGGAGGTACAGCCGGTTTTAAAACTACATGTTAATATTACAATGGAATGCCAGAAGCCTTTTGGCAAATGGACAAGAGTTTAAGAGATATGTTTTATAGCAAAGGAAGGGATAGACCAGAGGGAAATGGAGGAGGGTGTGGAACATTTATAAAAGAAGGAATATAATATCAAATATTAGCTAAAGGAATACATTTAGAGTGTATAGTAATTGAAATATAGGAAAAATATACGATAATTATTTTTTATAATCCATGTAAAACTATATGTCTAGAGTTAATGGAAAAATTAATGGGTATTTTAGAAGGGAATGTAATATGGTTTGGGGATTTTAATGCTAATAATACATTGTGGGGCAACAGTAATGATAAAATTGGCCAGGAAGTTCAAGAATTGATGGAAATTAAAAACTTAGTTTGTGTTAATGACGGTAGACGAACTACAATCGATATTAAAACAGGATCAGGATAAGTCGTAGATCTAACTATAGTCTTAAACTCATTAGCTCATAGTTGTGAATAGGATATTGACAGAAATACAACAGACGGTAGCGATTATTACCCTATTTTTATTTAAAACAGGAATAAAACCAGTAGAACGATGCAAGTCATATAACTTTAATAAAGCAGATTGGAATAATTTTAGATATATTAGTGATCAAAACATACACAAGGTAGATATGGAAACAGATGTAAAAAATATAAATTAAAAAAATCTGTGACATTATGTTAGAGGCTACAGAAAAATTACTTAAAAAAAGAGGAGGAAGACGCCAAAGGAAGATGGTGCCATGTGGAAAAATGAACGTAATCAAACTATCAAATCAAGAAATAAAGCATTTAAAGCACTTAACACGTATCATTTTTACCTGAAATTCATGATTACAAAAGAAAACAAGAATTGGTAGAAGGAAAATTAAGGAAGCAAAGAAAGTCTTTTGGAGACATTTTTGTAATCAATAGGAAAAGAGATAAAAACTTTAAAAAATATGGAAAATTATTTAAAAGATGAATGAAATAAAAAGTGTATGGGTATGCAATATTAAACGCAAATAAAGGATCCAACATTCAAGATGAAGATGAAGCTTAAATATTAGCTGAAACTTTTACCCAAATACATAACACAAACAATATGAGAAGGGAAAAAAGGGAGGGAAGCAACAAAACTAAAATATAAATATTTAATAGAAAATAATAAAGAAAATGATAATTTACTAAACATACCAATTAAGATTGAACATATAATCAGAGCTACCACAGAAGGAGAGCTACCACAGAGCTGGAAAGAGTAAATAAGCATGCCCATAGCAAAACCGGGGAAAGATAACACTAAACCAGAAAATTATAGACCCATAGCATTAACGTCAATGTGTAAGATAATGTAAAAAATCATCAATGACAGATTAACATATTAAATAAATAGTAAAAAAATATATAGCAAGATTTCAAAGTGGATTCAGAAAAGGACAAAATACATATGATGCAGCTATATGTTTACAAAATGAAATCAAAAAGGTATAGAAAAAGAAAGTGTAGGAGCAGTATTCTTTGATATTGAAACATTCAATATGTTATGGGTTAAAATATTGTTAATTAAAATAAAAAAAAACTGGGCATTACAGGAAAAACAGTTAGGTGGACTAAAAACTTTTTGTTAAAAAGAAATATACAAGTTGAGATAGGAAAAGAATATTCAAAAAAAATATTAAGTTGAAAATGGAATGCCACAAAGAAGCATAATTAGTCCTTTATTATTTTCTATGATGAATTAAGTTTTTGATGAGATGGAGAAGCAATTAAAACCACACTAATATCAGCAATTAGAGTAGAAATGGGAGAAAAATCCCTAGAATTGAGAAGAACACAACTAGCAATAAATTACTGGAAACATCGCAAAAGTAGATTTAACACATGAAAAACAAAAGTGATAAAATATTTAACTTTAATTCATACACAGTTTGCAAATACATAGATAAATATACAATTATGTTCAGATGTATACGGATATATCAAAAGACCAGACAGGAAAAATATGAATAGCAATAATCATACCAGAATTTCACATAAAACAAGCTACAAGAATCACAAATAGATTATCAGTATACACTCGTGAAATGTTAGCATTAATATTAGCAGTTCAGTGGGTAGAAGAAAACTAACCATTAAAAACAATAATCTGTTCAGATTTAAGTTCTGCACTCATACGTTTACAAAATACCCATTCAGAAAGCAGGCCAGACATATTATTAGAAATACAACAACTACTATTTTTAATAAAGATGATGGGGTTATAAACTACATTCATATGGGTAACAGCACACATTGGGGTGGAGGGAAATTAAGCAGCAGACAGGGCAGAAAAAAGGGCAACAACAGGACAAATCAACTTCACAATAAAAACTAGTAATTCTGAAGCAAAAAGTTTGGTCAAACAAAAACTAAAATAAATGTGGCAAAAGGAATGGAATGAAGAAAAAAAAAGGGAGACGGTTTTATAATATTCAAAGGACGGTGGGAGAGATGACAGCAAAAAGGAGAAACAAAAATGAAGAGAGATTATTAACAAGACTGAGATTTGGAAACACTGGACTTAACAGAACACTATTTAAGATAAATAAACATGAAACCCAAAACTGTAATTATTGTGGAGTAACAGAAATAGAACATGTAATTTTAAAATGTAAAAGATATGAGCAATAGAGAAAATATATGATTGAGCAACTTAGAAGAAACAAAGAAACATTTAATATAATATACATGCCACATAAAGATACAGGAAGCAAAAGTATTCACATTTTAATTAGATTTTTCAAGAAAACAAAGTTAATTAACAGCATATGATTGTAGACATGGAGAGTTTTTTTGTAAATATTTATTCATTGATTTAGGTTTGTGTCATAGTTTTCAAGCTTCTGACCCACATAAAACAGAGGACTCTCAGGAGTACAATAACAATGAGTTTACTGAAGAGTGTTGGATGGTCCTGGGACTGGACACAGCGGACACGGCAGGGAACGACGTTGGAGACCGGAGGCTTTTGGAGATGAGTACAGAGCAGGCGAGATGTTGCAGAGAATGGAAGGTGAATAGTTGTTTAGGTCTTACTTGGTGGTGGTGGATGGTTGACGCCAGGGAGGAGTAAGTGGTTGAGACTGTCCAGCGGGAAATCCAGAGAGATGTCTGTCCAGGTGGTGAGAGAGACTAGAGATTCTGGCACTGAGGACAAGAGACGTTACCAGGAGTAAAACACTCAGGCAACAAGTAGCTGGTCCACCGCTCTTCTTATACTGCTCAGCTCAACGCGGATAACAGGAGACACCTGTGCAAGCTGCACAGGTGTAGAGAGAGGCGCTCCAGCAGACTGGAGTTTACAACCTAGAACAGGCTGAAAAGCTCAACCTGACATTTTGTTGGTTACTTGTCAGAGGTAAGCAAGTGTAGTTATAGGGAAGTAGCAGGACGTATGATTGCACAATATAGGTAAATGTGCCGCACATGCAAGATGGCAAAATATTAAGCATTTTGACCCACCCTCCATTCCAGTAGGTGGCGGTAATGCACACAAGTCGTTTTCAACCACCAATAAGACATACGCAGAAGAACACTTTGTCCGAGTGTTTGTTACTATTGATAACATTACCTTCTCAGCGCCTTTAAGATTTACCTCTTGTTGTTTCCTAGTGATTTCCTCATTGTCATTCCAGTATTATCTCCACGTTGCTTTTCCGTGTCTCCTCGCTATCATCCCCAGTAATGAATTATTTTTTTGGTCAGCTCAGGTAAACCTGCAGTATCCCTCCGTGCTCACCTCTCTGAATCTCCACAACCACTCTGGTCACCACTCCTCATTGCTTGGCTCTGTGTGCTTTCCAGCACCTGCAAGAACAATATCGGTAACCCCCCGGACAACCTCTCCCTCCGTCATACATCAAGGATCCCTCAACCCACTCACCTCTCCCTGGTGGTCATCATCTCCTCTCAAAGTAAGATCTACACCATTAAGAAAAATACTCATCCACTTGCTGTTTATTCACCTTTCCTGTCCTTGTCCTTCAGAGCTCCCGGTCTCCCACGCCATTCCCCCCTCAAGATCATGATTCAAACTTTGTTTAATATACCTTTTTCTGATTATTTATCTGCTTTAAGTCCTCCTGTTTTTGTGGGTAAGAAAGCTGAAAAAACATGACAAGAATGAGTCTTTGTACCATAATCAAAATATTTTGTCCAGTATTTTTTTTGCAAAGAGATATTGACTGAAGAGTTTTTAATGTATACATGGCTTGTTTAAGGTCAACCCACAACTTTTTATTCTTGTTTCATTGAGCCAAGCAGAGGTAGATTTTCTGATGTGCTTTAATCATGCTGTATATTCCTAGTATGCTAAAGTTTAAAGTAATGGAGTTTTGATTGAACACCTTCCTTCAGGACTTAGAGTAGAGCAGAATTTCTTGCCCTATAAAGTCATCCAGATCCTAAGGCAGCAGGCCAATACCCTTGCACAATACATTACAATACATAACACATTTATGAAAGTCAGTTCTTAGGTTTTACTAAGAGCTTGTAAACACATCATTTTTGCACAGGGAGGCAACGCAGTGCATACTTTATAGTTTCCACTTGAAAATGTACCTCTTCTGCTGAAACAGCAATTACCTGTTACATTTATAAATAAATCACATTTTTTACAACGGCATATACATGCCGTTGTATTCTATGATTTTAGGTAACAGACCATCAAAAGGTAGTGCAATGCCTTAATTAACTGAGCTGATCCTACAGTATATCTGCTGATGAAAAGAGTTCCCTTAGCATGCCAACAAGATTTTCATCATGAAGATAGTGTTTTGGGTGATGGTTAGGGTTAGTCTTTAGGGTTAGTCTTTAGGTACGTCGCATTTGCATTCATGTCAGAATGTTTAATTTTAATATATTCAAACCAATATATACCATTTAATATATGTTGTGTCCTCTACGTGGCTTATGGTAAACTCATTAGGACTTCCTTTTTCTTTGTTTTTCCTCAGTTAGAAAAATAATTGTATTTATGTATTTAATTGATGTACAAAGTTATTTTTGTAGTTTACCAGCATATAAAGCACAGAACACTTGAGTAGACACATATATCTGATCAATTAATGATAAATTAGCTGAATATTTAGTAGGATATTTTTCCATGACCTCTGTTGCAACACTGACTTCCGATGGCAGGTTGTATTAAAGGGAAGCTAATTTGACCATTTGAGAGGTAACATTTTTCCCCTCATGATTTATCCTAAAATAACTTTCTAGCCAGAAAAAAGCATGGTAAATCTACTTCAGTTGTGATAAAGTTATGTAACAAAAGCTATATCGTTTTTATAAAAAAAAACTTTAAACAATCTTTTTGCATATCACCTGGCTTGAATACATGGACCTTCTCTAAGCCAGGGGTTGTTCAAATCTTTACATGTTGCTGAAATTTTGTTATATCACACTGCCAAACAATGTTCCCTCTAATTTTTCATGAGTCTGGGCATACACACAGGCTCTCTGAGTACACTGACGACCACTGGGAGCTACATCAGGTGTGCGCACTATGGCCACACAACAGATTTACACCCATTATAAATCTGGGATCATACAAAGTTACATGGCTTATTAAAAGAATCAGATTACAGCAGGAACTCCCATTAGTGTGCTTTTAATATAACGTATTTGCCCCACTTAAAAAAACAAAACGTTGCTGTTCTTGAGATTCGTAGTATGTTATAAGTAAGAGCCTTGCTTTGGCCATGGTGAGAAATGACACCTTTTTATGACATTACACCTTATAGACATATTTGTTCACATTAAAACATTCACATTCTGCACAGTGAAATGTGTGTTCTAGCTTGTTATACTGTATAAATTATTGCAACTATTTGTAAAATATTTAATTACACAGTTTTTTAAACGTCTGTCTTTCTCATTTCTCCAATGATTGTACACTTTGTCCAGGTTGATGGCTCCGTCTGCGTCCATTTCTGGATGCTGTTTTGATATGATTAATTAAACTAAATCCTCTTACACAATCAGCACTGGATGCTTGAAATGTTGCACAAATATCCACGAGCTGCACAATCTCCTTTAGCTCCTCACATTTAAGTGCTGCAGCCACCATATCTGATAATGTGCTGACTGACCCCTGTTTAAGTTTTTGCTTCATTATGTACTTGAATTCAACATATTGACTGTTAATGGCCTCCATAGACTGTGGGTGGGGGAGAATGGCCTCATATTTCTTTGCCAGTGTAGAAATGTCTTCTGATCCATAGTCAAAACTGAAGTCTGAGCTCAATGCTACCATGTCAAATGCTGTACACTCCTTTAATTTATCTTTTGGAAAACGAGCATCCATGTGATTACAGAGCTTACTAATAAAAAGAATAATCTCACCAGTATTTCTACCATCAGTTGATGAAGTCCCCATTGCCTCTTTGGAACGGTCACTCCTTTGTACGTCCTTCTCCTTCAGGTATTGGGAACGCAGCTTCTCAATCTTTGCTCTTGCAAAGCAGTGTCCTAGCATCACAATCAGGTTGCGTCTTTGAAAAGAAAGGCAGAGTTGTACCAGCTCACTTAAAACATCTCCCAGAGCACTGAGAGTAACCTTGAACTTGGAATCACTCAGCTTTTTGTAGCACTACTTTGCTACTGGATCTTTGTTATCAGTGTTATCTTTTGCAATATTCTTCAATGACAGTGCAGTTCCTCAGAACAGCATTCACAGATTGGTGCCGCAACAGCCATCGTACTTTGCTCAGAGGCCTAAATGTCCTATGTGGATCTTCATCAAAAATCCTTGCTAGATCCTCCATTTTGCCCCTCTTCAGAGCTGACCGGGAGAAAGTGAAATACACAGTTCTAAGAGTTTCTACATCTCTCATCAAAGGCACATCTTTCCAGGCATCATCAATGGGCCACACAATGTTGTTCAGTTAGATGTGATATTTTGCACTTTAAGTTGATGCCCCAGCAGAAAAATAATGGGGATTAATGTGTTCAAAAAGCATTTTAAGAGAAGGAAAAGAGAGCTTCTTTCTCTAATCCTTGAAAGTTAAAGCATCTTAATGTTAACTTTCTCTTGTCAGGCATGATGCAGAGACCTTACTACAGCTTTGCCTCACTTTAATGTTATGTGGGGAAACTTAGACTGCTTTTCCACTTGCATGCGAACGTTCAGCCTCACAACCCCATCGAATGACACACTGATATATCGTGTGAAAATAAGATATACCAAAAGTGCTAGAATTATTGCTTTTCCCTCCTTCAGCCCTCATAGTAAAACATGTCTTACATCAGTCTGCATGTGCAACAATGGAAGTGATTAACAAGCATTAAAACAAGTGTTGAATACCCAATGAATTCTTAAAAACACCCAATGCAAAAGAAAACAATTTTGGCACCAATCTGCAGCTTAAATTCATACAGAATATTTGACAAAGATTTTTTGCAAGCTGGTATTTTAGATATATATAGAGGACTTAGAAGGTAGGACATTGTTGTTCTAACTGTGTAATTTGCAGTAGGAAAGAACACAGCACAAGTTAACTCCTCAGCCTAACTACTATAATTTTTTAAACTAATATAATTATGAAGCTTTTGCCTCAAGAAGGCCAACAATCCAAAGGGTTGACTTTTTAACAAAATCAATGCAATTAAAATACAGTTAGTCATGTCTAGAAAGTTGATTGATTGCCATTACAGTTTTGAAGAATGTAAGAAATAGAATGCCTTCAATTGTCATAATACGCATTGTACAATGAGATTGGAAGTTAGTCTGAAATTCGAACACCCCCAGCGGATGATTTCCTCCAGTTATTAATAAAAAGAGCCCCTTAAAAAGTTTTCCTTCTACCTAAACATTGCCACAATTTGACAAAAAAAACAATGCCCTTGAATTGACTGCTTGTTTTCAAACAGACACACAAAGGTTTGTTAAGTTAAAACACCATAGTACACTGATGTTAAGGATGTTTTTATCGCAAACGCATATCGGGAGTAAGTGGAGGTTGGGGGAGAAGAGCAGGAAAAGGTAAATTAGCGAATAAGAAAAAACAGCAAAGTGAAGCAGACAGGCAAGCTGAGGTAAGGTAAAAAAAAGAAAAAAAATTAACATGCCTTAAACAATGCATAGAAAGACAAATGATGAGAACAAACAACCCAACACAAATAAACTAAAATGACAAGATCTAAGGCAAATAAACAATAGAGATGATAATCAAAACATAAACTTAACTAAAAGTCCAAACTTCTACAGATAATTGGAGAAAGAATAAATATGGCTCTAAAAGTTTTTATTTAACATAAAGTTAAATAGAGGTATGTACCTAAGCCCCTTTAATCAGATACCTCAAAAACAAAATTTCAGCTACCAAATATATGTCATATATACTCCATCACTAATCTAGCTGTTCTGCAGTCCCAGGTTGTGGGCAAAAAAAGTAAACAATACACTACATTTTATTTGTAAAGTAAATTCAAAACAAAAACTAATGCTGTTTTGAATGCCGGGGAGTCTTTGAATTTAATTTAAAAAAAATACAGATGTGAAAGAGCCTTCTTAATGTCAGGTTGAGTCATTCTGTGCTGTTTCCTAGGTGGCCACGGGGGTCGCTGTGGCGGGGCTCCAGGATGGAGTCCCGTGGTTCCCAGGTGTTTCGGGTTGGCACTGATGAGCAGAGCAGTATAAGAGGAGTGTGGATCCACTATTCGGCGCCTGAGTGTTGCCCTTGTATGGTAACGCTTGACCTCAGTGCCAGTTT
>JAVLVB010000087.1:1111713-1136597 GCA_032876305.1 Orestias chungarensis | reverse complement strand
GCATTCTCCATCAGCTGGCTCAGACCCCCGGACCACATCACCTGCTGGACTCAACCAGACATTCCCCTGGCGACACAAACCACCATCAATCAAGTAAGACCGTTCTCTTCCTGCACTTCTGGTATCCTGTACTCATCAAACCTGTCCTCACTCTCAGAGGTCTCCCGGTATCCTACGTCAAGCCTCCCGTTCACTTCCGGCACTCAGTGCCGCTCGCACTCCCTCCTCACGACCGTCATCTCCGACTCACCGCTGGACCCAACCCCTACCTGTGTCACTCATTCCCTACAATAAACATCATAACCTTACCTTCTGAGTGTCTCTGCCTTTGTGGGTCAGAAAACTAGAAACCCAGCATGACACTTAAACTCATAGGCTGCTGCTGGAAAAACTCTGTCACCTCTGAGCATTAGTATTGTCTTTGGAATGCTCAAAAGCAGCTGGTCGTCTGACCTTATAGACCATGAAGGATAGTGTAGATGAACCACCTCCACTGGATAGGTAGAGTGAGCCTTGTGAGACACTTCAAAACAAATTTCAGAGTTTTAAAAATCAATTGTGTATCATACATAGAGCCAAAGAAGTGCAACAATCATACAAGTGATAATTTACAGAAATGAAGGCATGACATAATAAAGGTGTGGATTATCTTTTCAAAATCCTTGCAAGGACAAAATGGAGTTGATTTAGGTAGTTTGTCCCAGGTAGAAAAATGTCTTTTTTACCCAAAAAATATGAGTTCCTAACCATGGGTTAAAACAGATAATCTATCCAAAAAGTACACAATGAAGATGCTGAGTTAAATTAAAATTCCATCTAAATTGTGGCATGAAATACTTGATTATTTGTGACAGCAGAGGGGTCGGTTGGAATGGCAAGAAGTGAGTGAAGCATTAGTGATGAATGACTAAAGCGTGATTTTAGATTGGATCAATAGATATAAACCAAAATAGGATTTTGTTGATATGTGCTTCCCAATATTACAATCTTACACCTAAGAAATTATAATCTGTAGCTGAGAATTTACTTTTCTAAAGCCTTTGATACTTTTTAGTTCTATTAAACAGCTTAACACAAACCCCCCGCTGAACATCAGAACACATTTTGAAAATACTATATGTAAAATCTGTTATTTGCAAAACCATATGTAGACGTAGAAATACACAATAATGTTAAACATTCAGATAGTTACCATCCTGGAGGAGTTGTTCTACCCAAGGATCACAGTAAATATATGACTAACTGTCTCGGACATCACATTACTTCGCCTCATTAGCTGGTAGGAACCAGGCTTTCATTGAGGAGGTGATTGTTAATAGGTGACAGCTGGCACACACAACACCTCCACACCATAACCTATATTTACAGTCTAAAAGAATGAGTAAGAACTAAAGCACAAAGAATACATACAATCAGTACACTTTCAAGTCATTCCTAACAAAGATTTTGAAGGTAGAGTCTTCCATCTATTTTAACAGCTAGATATAGATTAGTCAGCTCAAAAAAAATCAGATCAGTAAATGTTCTGGTAAAAATATAATACTTCTGTATCAGGTTTTTATCATGTAAAGCACTTTGAAATTCCTTACTGCAGTGTGCTGTAAAAATAAACTTGACTATTCAAGCATTTTCCACTTTATACAGTAAATACTAGATTTGTAAATAAATATGATGGCACAGCTTGTTTTAAACTTCTGTTTGCTTACTTTTTAGAGTTTTTTTGCTCATTAAAAAGTCTAAAGGTTTAAGTAAGCATTGAGTTGGAACCAGAACACAAACCACAAGTCATGCGTTTATGCGTTTTATCTATGAGCACGAAATACACACTGATAATTTTAATTTCAGCTTTCCTGTAAAAAAAAAAATCAGATGTGTTTACTGTAATCTAAAGTAGAAGTCTTGTGTAATCAGGAAGTGGTTGGTTGTCCATAAGAGGTGGTCGCCCTGGTTGTCCTCTGTGGAGACTTGGATTCACAGGTTGTAACTGATGAGCATTTGGATTTATATTTTTACCAAGGATTTTTTTGCCTGCAGGACCATATAGAGAAGTGAACTGTAAATGTAGGAATCCTCAGTCAATGATGGCAGGGGTGGTAGAAAATTCACTAACAGTGGAAATTGATGGAAACAACTTGGTCAGTCACACAATCAGGAACAGGGAAAGCTGCTCAAAGACAATGACAATAAAAGGTTGATGACAGCTGAACACATGATAAGTGAGTGCAGAGCTGAGTTTAAATAGGTAGCCAACAGGTGTGAGCAATCAGCTGCAGGTAGGAGTGGGAGAGGATGAGCAAATAATCAGCATGAATATGGCAGACGAACAAGAAATTAAAATAACGTTCTAAAAATGTTCAGCTATACTGAACTGTCAAACACTGTTTTTTAATATTGTGTTGTTAGACAGAATCAGTGCACATACTCTTCATTAGCCAAATCAAATAAATATCAAAGTTGTGTATGTTCCCACTTTATTTAAATATTGACATGCTCTTTTGTTGGACTGAGCGTGTGATGCACCATGTATGTCCAAACAAAGGTCAAACTATTCTATTATAATCCATTTCAGATCTCACTTTCTTGCAGAGCCTCTTTGAACCATACATTTTCAGGTACTTTTTTGCATCTTCTAGATTGATTGTACAACCATACCTTGATTTACAAAACAGACAGATTTTTCTCTTTTTACTCAGTCTTAACTTCATCCCCAAACATAACTGCTTTAATGTTGTAGGGTGCATTAAAAAACAACAACAACAGTTTTTCTACCAGTTATCTGTTAGGTAAAATCAACATGAGAATTACAAATTCTACTTACAAAAACCAGTTGTTTTGTACATCCTTAATATTAATAGGACTTGGTCCATGATTCTGAGTAAAAGGGGAGCTAACAGGTTTATTTGTTTCTAGTTTATATTTTCAAGCTGGGAAGCAATATGAGACGACTGTTTATCCATCTGCCATTTGGAACCTCTCATCCAATCTGTCTACAACTAGTTTATTAATTCATACGTTGATTGTGGTTTAAGTTAATATTGATAGCAATGTAGCATATTCTTCTAAATGAAATGAAACGGGAAATACCAGGATATTTTGGGGCTTAAAAGAGCAATACAAAAATTATTATAAACGATAATGTATAAAACAAAACACTAACAAGTTAACATTCTTTAAAATCTGCCATTCCAAATTTGCTCAAGACACACTCAGTATACAACAGTCATAAGTGCTAGAGCTATCACATAACAATACATTACATTAGTAAAACCTAAAGTAGAACCCTTTCATGAAAGCAATTTGAAATGTTCTAAAAAAAAATATGCTGCGCATATTTATGATTGGTCACATTGTAATGGTACCAGCTAAATTAGGGGAAACCTCTTGCTGTTTGTGGAGGTAGAATTACAATTTTTAGCTTTTAATAATTGTACAAAAGAAATTTTTTGAAATCCCTCCTTCTATGTCTCCTCGCAGCATCCGTAATGTCTGCTTTTCAACCCAACTGGGATTTTGGGTTGCAGTTCAGCCATTTCTTGAGCTATTGATATGTTAATCAGCTGCTGCCAATAGAAAAAAAACAAATAAAAAAACGTATGTTGTTGTTGTAGTTATCCATCATAATAACTGTCAAAAGGTTAAAAAGTAACTTTCAAAACTAGATAATAATATAACTCCAAAGAAGCAATGCTAGTATAAGAAATTATTCAAGAGTTATTGAATACATCATAACAAATCCAACAGAGCCACTACATCAAGCTGCAAATTAGCAAAATACTTCTGTTAGACTCGAATAGAGAGATGTTTGAAAGTAGTTTTTTTTGTTTGTTTGTTTTTTCAGTGACCCAAACCTTTAAACCTACTGGACACCAACAAATAATGTTTAGTGATTTTTTTAATTTATTTTTAAAGGTGTTACTGCTCTGAGTTCTTTGTTAACAGTCATCTATCATCTATAACGCCAAACCGTACAGGATTTCGAGTCGGGAGGGTATTGGTGTAGTTGCTGCCCATCTACAGCGCCCTTTAAGTAACAGGCAGTGTGCACACTAGATAGGGGTATTACGAACCGTTTTCCCCAGTCTAGCTGCAGACAATTGAAAGCCTTTTGTGAGTAGATGTCCAGCATTTCCTCATCGCCCGAATGCCTGATCTCAACTTTGCTTCTGCCCCACTGATTCCTCATCTCTATCTAACCCCTGCTAGACTGCTCTGTTCAAGTTCCCAGTTCATTTCTGACCCCTGACTAAAATCTCCTGTCTCGCCCCTTGGTTGTCTGCTAGAATATGATCCTCCACCTCTCACCCTGTTTCGGCTCCTTGATCATTTAACCCCGTCTGTCCCCACAAACAGCAAGCTCACGCCAAGAGGATCAAATCCGGGTTCATTTAGCTTATTCGCTCTCAAAGTGAACCAAGCCTAACCTTGACCTGAGGGTTTCAGAGGAGCCTAGATTCAATTTCCTTCTGTCTGCACTGTTTCTGAGAAGTGGTTTCTGAGCCTGCTGCCGACAATGATCCTGCTCCAGTTGCTAATTTATACTAATAAATTTTTCTAACACTCACAGTTGTGTCCAGCTGAAGTTTGTGTCCTCTGCCTTTTACTTAACAGTTTTATTGTATTTTTTAGCTTCCCTGAAAAGGTTGTGAATTCTGTTATGATTCTGGCCTGTTGGTCTGCCTTTTTTTACATTTAACTCCACTCTCCTATGTTCTGGTTGTTGTAACACCAACACCAAGGAGTTGCTGGCCCAGCTGTCTGCCACTGAGGATCCAAATATCTGAATTGGATTCAGAGAAGGTTAGTGGCATTCTACTTGAGTTTATTCAAAATCTTTAAACCAAAATTAGCCGTTAACCTAACAATAACCTCACCCTGAACCCCCTCTAAGTCAAAGGAGCTCATCGTTGACTTTCGGAGGTGTAAACAAGACGCACACCCCATTACCATCAACGGGGACAGGGTGGAGATGGTGCCGGACTTCAGATTCCTGGGCACCCATATCAGCGAGGATCTGACGTGGACTACTAAGTCTACGGCGATCCTGAAGAAGGCACAGCAGAGAGTGCTCTTCCTGCGGATTCTCAGGAAGGACAACCTGAGACCAGAGCTGCTGCTGTCCTTCTACTGCTGCTCTGTGTAGTCGGTGCTGAGCTGTGGCTTCTCGCTGTGGGTCTCCAGCTGCACGGCAGCAGAGAGGAACCAGCTCCAACGGGTCATCAACACTGCCCAGAGACTCCCCGGCTGGCCTCTCCTCTCTCTGGAGGAGATTTACTCCATCCGCTGCCTCAGGAGAGCCTGCAGCCTCATCAGGGACTCCTCACACCCCGGTCACCATCTTCTTCAACTGTTCCTCTCTGGGAGGCGTTCCAGGGCAACAAGCACAAAAACAAACAGACTGAAAAACAGCTTTTTTCCAAGAGCTGCCGTTGCCCTCACGTTCACTGTAAAAACTATCACCATCAATAAGCAACCAGCAACCAATGACATAAACAGTAAATACATTCCGTGCAATTTCCTCAATACTAAGTGCAATATGCTACCTCATGTGCAATACTGGAACAACCTGTTAATATTCTTGTATATATATTTTATTTTTTCCACCTAAACTGTCCTTTTTTATATAACTTTTTATAACTTTTTACAATTTTTAAATTTATTTTCTTAATTCGCACTACTTGCCTGTACTGTTTTGTTTTGTTTAGGAAATTTCATGGCACCCATGTGGAACAATGACATTTATTCTTTGTCTCACTGTTCGCGTCATACAATAAAGGCTAAATTATCACAGACATTTTGGTTTTACAACATGTGAACAATTTGCTCTTTTTTAAAGTTTACTACTCTAGCAGTAACTAGGTATCTCCTTCCACTGCGAAAACAGTCTGCCTGAAAAAACATGCAGCAGGTTTTAATGAATAAGAAATTGTGAAATTTACACCTGAAAAATGAAATCACAGCACATACGAAAGGAATCACATTTGGAAGGACTTTTGTTAATCTAATGAGCAAGTAGTTGTTTTTAAACCACAACTAGAGGTAATAAAGCTTTGAAAAAACAAGAAAAAAAACTTGTTACATGTTAATTTGTCTAATATGCAAAAAACTTTAAAAATGCCAAATTTTAATATTTTCTTTGTTTTGACTGAATTATTTTTCTTTACATTGTATCAATTAATTTTGTTAATGACAATCACTTGGTTTTATATTTATTTACTTTTGGATTGAAAGTCGCAACATTTTTTATGGTACTAGCACCAACAAACATGCAAGGCAGCAAGTTGCCCTTTTTCCTCTATCCATTCTGATTCAAAATGTGTAATCCTTTACACATATGCAGGCAACCTTTGGTGTATATCACTTATTTATGGTTTTGTTTCAGACAGTCTAAGCGGTTAAGCGCTCACTAAACCTCATAACCCCTTGGGATCCAAATCTGGCACAAAGATTTAACTTCTGTGTCAGGCATTGGCGTTCCTCAACCACAGTACCACTGCCTTTTGCCTGATGACTGCTGGAGAGAGGTACCAGCAGATCCTTTCGACCCTACAAGGATAAACTGGTGAGATGAGGGATGGATGAAACAGGCATTGAAACTTGTGTTTGTGCATTTCATCTTTAAGCATAGATCATTAAAATGAAACACTGGTATCCATTGTTTGATGCAGTTTTCAAAGTAAGTTTGATTATTCTTATATGTATAAAAGAAATCATGTCAGCGTAGAAATTCATGATGCCATGGGTCCAAGATCTCAATATATTACTATATATGTTTTAGAAGATTCAATTTTCAAACAAGATTTCAAAGCAAAATTATGTGCAAAGTAGTTTTATCTTAATAAGCATGAATTTAAACTAGACTTATAATATGATCTTGGGTATGCAAAATAATTCACCTTGACAAAAGCCAAAAGCAGATTCATCAAGATCAATAAGACATACAGTATCTGTATGTTGATGACAAACTACTTTGTTTGAAAAAATTTTCTCCATTGCCTGTCATTTTTAAGAATATTGATAAGATTGATTAATTGGTAAGAATGCCATTGATAAAGATAACACCTTTTCTCAAAAACCTATTTGTAATTGCCATACAGCATAGCCTGTCCAGATAATGTAAAATGGTGGTCAAAAAATTAATAGAGAGAAGATGTCTGATGACATCTAAATGCAGGCAAAAGCACACAGAAATTGATCCAGTGGACCAACAAGGACTGTGTTTGGTTAAACCTAAATTAGGTAAGATGTATATGTTAAAATAATCAAGATATTTTTCAAGACTAAATTAAAAACAAGATATGTGTTATACAAATCAGGTTCAGGTTTTAAAGACATCAAATTCACTTAACCCTGACCCACAAAAGTGAAATGAACAAGGACTGTAGTTTAAAGCACCTTATTTCTGTTTTAACAACAAATTAATTGCTGAAAGATAGTTTTTATGCTTCTCGATAATTTTCGGAAAATGATTCACTGGTTAACACGTCAATATGTGATTGGTAATAATTCTACAGCATGTGAATAAACCTTATGGCTGCATATGTTAATATTCTGGCATAATGGTTACATTTAAGGAATGCTCAACAATAAATTAGATACAATTAAACACTATTGCTGTTAAATCTTCACCATTATTGTCCAAAATGTAATGTTATATTATAACATGCTTCATGTAATAGCACATTAACACCATAACTCTAAAACACTAGCAAGATTTTATCACACTGCACGGTGAACATGTCAAGCTTCACAGATAAAAAAAAGTGGTGCAATCAGGTTGACATAGATACAAAGCTAGTCACTATATTAAAAAAACAACAAATTTTTTTTACTTATTCCACGTATGGCGTTAGTGACCAACACAAAATATCAGTCACCTTGTTGTTAATTCTCCTATCATTAATAAGGTAGCAAAATCTCATATTGAAAGTGTGGTCTAGAGCAGCCCAATTTAGTCCAGAATTACTTGAGAAATTACTATATCAACCAACACATTGGCACATGATAAAATGACATACAAAAATAGTATGTACTTAAAATAATCCAAAGATTAAGAGTTTAATGTAGCTGAGTGTATGAAAAACCAAGACATGGGTTCCTTGTATTCAGATGACAAAGATAACAAATCACCATGAATTGAAAGCATTAAATTGTTTCACAGCACCAGATAATGCTATGAGGGACATTAGGTAATCTAAAGCAGTTTTGTCCATTATTTAGAGTGACATTCCCATAATAGATAGAGAACAGGTCGAAACTGCTATCACTTTGGCTGTTAAATTGTCCTTGAGAAAGACACCGAGGTCTGCGGGTGTTTGCTCATTGTAGTCTGGCTGAAAATTAAGACCAGCAAAAGTAAATGCATTGTTTGATTATAGTTTAGAGGAATTCCTTTTTGGCAATCTCATTTAGTGATACTAAAATAGGCAGTTAATCTGAGTAGAACAAAGGCTTCAAGGAGGTCTTGTCAGTAAATTGTAACTGAAACCTTTAAAACTGAAATACATGCTCCACAATTGGGTATTCCAATTATATTTCATTCAACTAAACTGAATCTGTAACCTAATTTTAATTTCAGAAACATGTTTTGTCCGTGACCTAGAGGTAGGCATTTATGATAGTAAAGTTTCCATTTTACATGTGTGCTCTACTGAGTGGAGAAAGTATGCTGTGAGTGGAGGGAGGATGCTGTAGTATCGCAAGATTCTGTGAGACTTCCTGCAAAAATTTAAAAAAAAAATGGCACACATCTGATGCGACAAACGTTTATTTTACACTTTGGCAGTTTATTTAAAAAACTAGAAAAATTATCTACAAAAGAAGTATATCATTTGAAGCAGTCTGGGGGACAGTGTAGAAGAGATTGATTACCTACAGGAGTATATTGACAAGTGTTTCGAGAGAATCGTCATGGGGAAATCCAGCCAGACTCCCGCATCCAGCAAAACACTGTTAAGCTCCAAGAGAAGCCGCAACGAAGAGTAACCCGGAGCGACTTCTCCACCCAAAAAGGAAACTGAAGATATCCACATATCCATTTACAATAAACATTCCAGCCTCTACGCCCATCTGTCTCTGGTGGAGGTTTTACACAGGGAGTTCCAGGCCTTAGCTAGCAGCAGGTGCGGTCGCTAGCTGCAGGGAATTCCACCATGAGACAGTTGGTCAAATCCCTCACCGAGGGAATGAGCCGGGTTTTTGAAGAAAATAAATAGATTAAGGAAAATATAATTGATTTGCAAGCCCAGAGTATGTGGGACAACCTGGCGTTTGCTGGAATCCCTGAGTAGGCTGAGGAGGACCCGGAGCCAGTAATGCAAGATTTTATTCAAAAGCAGTTGAAATTACCAGAGGACACAGTTAAAAACATCATGTTTGATAGAGTTCATTGCTTGGGTGCAAAGAGACCGGATGGCCACAGACCGAGACCCATTGTGGCCAAAATCAAGCACTTTTAGCAGAAGGAGTAGGTAAAAGCAGAGGGACTACTGACTAAGAAGAGTAAGTGCCGGCCTTTTTAACGTTGTGCCAACTAAATTGTACCTGTGGATCTCCTGTTTTGACTGGAACTCTCACCTAAAAACCATTCAGGAAGTGAGAACTAGGTCAATTAAGGATCCATTGTCTAGGGAAGTGTTTCTGACCACTCCCCTCAGGCCTTGGTTTCTATCTGCCTCTCAGGGTTTGGTCTTAGCCGGATCATTCAATCACACAGAACAGCTGCATGTGCTTGTGCATAACAAAATAGGAGGATACACTGAAGCGTCTGCGAAGTGTTGGCTCTGGTGTTCAGCCTTTCTCAGGTAAAGACGTGCATGTCTAACGAAGCGTGTCCACCAAACAGGACCACGGAACAGGGTCTACGTTCTCTATTCGCGATATGTCTCCACTCTATCTCTGTTATTTCTAGCACCAGCAGGCGGTTCTACTTTCACAAACGGACACGTAACCACAGAAATCTCCGCTCACTAAACCACACATTGTCATCCAAAACCAATAAATTCTCTGTAGGTCTATGGAACTGTTAGTCAACGGTGAACAAGGCAGACTTCATTTCTGCCTATGTAAACCATCTCTCACTGGACATCCTTGCCCTCACAGAAACTTGGATCAAACCAGCACCACACCGACTGCACTCTCCCCCAACTACACATTATCTTGCACACCACGGCCAGGCAAAAGAGGAGGTGGTACGGTGCTACTGATAATCAACAAATGGAAATATACCCATTTCAGATCAGGAGCCTCATACAACTCCTTTGAATTCCACGCCCCCCTGATGACAGCACCTGTTAAAATGTATGTGGTTGTTGTTTATCGTCCTCCGGGTCAATTGGGTGACTTCCAAGAAGATCTAGACTCCTTGTTCTCCTCCACCCAAGAGCATGACTGTCTTCTTCCTGTCCATGGTGATATGAATATTCACTTTGACACTCAAGATGCCGCAGATTTCTTCTCACTAACTCACTCGTTTGAAATCCAGTTGGTAAGCAGCCCCCCAACTCACAGGCCCGGTAAAGTACTTGATCTTTTTTTAAGTAGATACTGCATGACCAACTCACTTTCCTAGTTATCAGCACTCTACTGAGGGATATTTCAGAAAGCAGAATCAACCCTATCCCTGTCAGTGATCATGCGCCTGTGTGCGTCACTCTGAAACTCAAACCACCTTCTAGAAATTGGAGATTTAATATATCGTTACTTAAAGACCCTGAATTTACAAATTTCTTTAGAAAAGAATGGTCTGTGTATCTGTAAAATAATTATAAGCCTGGTATATCAGCATGCACTCTCTGGGAAGCCAGAAAAGCTGTAATGTGAGGCAAAATAATCTATTTTTCTTCAAGTAATAAAAAGGAGAATTCAAGAATTATAGAATGAGAACTTAAAATTAAACAGTTAGAGAATACCTACGTTGCCTCTCAAGAAAAAACATATATTAAACAAAACACGGAAAGCCAAATTGGAAATGAATGAAATATTAGATGAGAAAACACAGTTTATGGTTCACAGACTTTGAACAAAAGACAATCTCAAAAGCTCTTGCTAGAAGACTGGAAAAAGTAACACATCTTTTAATAAATCCTGATCAAACAGGGTTCATAAAGGGAAAACAGTCTTCCACTAATTAATGTTAAAGACTATTCTACTATCAATAACTTTCAAGCCATACTTATTTCATTAGATGCAGAAAAAGCATTTGATTGTGTAAAATGGAAATTCCTGTTTGAAGTATTAGGCATTTTTGGGTTTGGTTCATTGTTTATAAACTGGATGAGAATTCTGTATAACTCTCGAAATGCTTATCAAAATTCTCCAACCTTTAGTCTGCAGAGAGGCATCAGACAATGTTGTCCACGGTCCTCTTCACTTTTTGCACTATTTATTGAACCCCTAGCAGGTGCAATTAGAGACAGCAGAGATATGAAAGGTATTCAGTCCCAAAATATTGAACATAAGATCTTTATGCGGATGAGATATTACTTTTCCTCCAGAATCCACGGGTCTCTGTATTGAACTTATGAACAAATTCTCAGCACTTTCTGATGACTCAATAAACTAGTCAAAATCTATAGCTCTGCCAGGTAATTGTAGTCCTCAGTATATATTACCTAATATGCTGATGTAAGGAAATATTAGATACCTGGGAATAAACATCTCACCCAGGCTTTCAGAGATTACTAAACTAAACCACATTCAACTTTTAAAACTGATACAAGACGTACCAGGAATCACCTGCCTATATAACTCATGGGCAGAGGAGCCGTCATAAAGATGATGGTCCTTCCTAAAGTAAATTATCTATTTTCAATGATTCCCACAAGGCCATCCCCTGCTTGGTTTAGGTCACTAGACTCCTGTATCTCGTAATCTTTATGTAAAAACAACCACCAAGAATCAGCTTTAAAACTCCACAAAAAGTTAAAGGTTGTGGTGTTTTAAAATTACCAAACTTTCAGCACTATGTTCTAGATAATAGATTCCAGTATATCTCACATTGAACCCACAAGATGAAGAATGGATGGATTGAGAATAAACTTTCTGTTATAATCTGGAAATTTGTGATATACAATTTTATAGCACAAGCAATAAACATCATAAATGCTTTAAAAGCATCCAGATCAACTCCTCTCTGACAGCCTGGTGGGAGTTTCTTGAAATAACCAAATCCTCACTCTTTCAATGTAAATTAACACCCATTTGGATCAACCATGACATCCGGTAAAACAAAAAAATCCTAAACTTTACAATATGGAAATACAAAGGAATAAAGACTCAAAACCCATAGCTCAACATGGTAAATTTATTTCATTTGATACAATTATAACACTACATGGAATAAATTCTTAGAATAGCAACAAATAAACGGGTGATTAATGAGAAACACATTGTTAAGCAACTAGATCTTGCAGGAAGCAATATTCTTAAGCATCTGCTCCCCAAAATACCTCTTAAAAACTATTATCCAAGATTCAATTTCTTTACCATGGCAAAAATGGGAGACAGACTTACCTTTAGAAACAGATCACAATTTTTGCTCACAAATATGTTGTAACACCTTTGGAATCCTAAGAAACCCAAATCTACAACTTAAATCTACAATATAAGATACTTCACAGAACACATTAAACAGGACAAAGGATGTTCAAGATGGATCTTAAACATACAAATATCACACCTGATGATTATATGCATGCTCTATGGTACTGTGCACCAGTTCAGGCATTCTTGATTGATGTTTGTCAGGATCTCTGCGTTGTTTAAATATAATGTCCCAGCATGCCCCACACTATGTTTATTGGGTAACATGGGTGGCACCAGCATAGCATACAGCCTTTGTGGAGCCCGGGGCGGCAGCTTCCTGTCTTTTGCTGGGTCGCTGAGTTGCCCGGGTGGAGTTTGGGGCTCTGGTGCATGGGGGGCACCTCCCCTCCCTCCCCTAACAGGAGGGAGGGGAGGGGTCTTCCCACGAACTGTTTCTTGGGTGCTATCTGGTGTTTGGGGGGTTGGTATGCGGGCTTGGGGTGGTGGAGACGGCATCGGTGGGGACGCTTCTTGCCCCGGGGGCCGCCCACTGGGCTGCACCAGAGGCTGGTCCCCTCAACCACCAACCCCCCCATGTCTTCCTTGAGTGACTGCGTGAGTGACTGTGTAAGTGAGTGAATGAGTGAGCATGTATGATTGTGAATGAATGCGGATGGGGCTGGGTCTGGATGTCCCCTGCCTTTCCATGCTATTCCCGTATGGGAGGGGTCGTGCCCTGGCCCCTCCTCACCCTTCCTCACTGCTCGCTGCTGGACTCACCTGCAGCCAGACTGGGCACTGGGATGCAGTACTGGTAACACAGGGACGTGTATCGGTCAGCCCCGGCTGGCTGTCTGGGGTTGCCTGTCCCTCTCGGGTGTCAGGCAGGCTCACTGCTGGGTGCTGCAGATGCTTTGGTGTTTGGGCCCTGGATCCTTACCCTGGCCCGTGCTTAGGCGACCGGGGCCTGGTGGGACGGGTCGGATGTTGCTCCTGGTACCTTGAGGGCTCTACTCCATGGCCGCGTGGGTTCTACCCTGGACCCCCTCTGTGGTCCTCTGGTTGGGTACATGGTGTTCCTTTACACCTAAATATCCCATTTCAAACATTCTGGAGGAAACTCACAAAGTTATAGGAGGTGCCAATCAGTTTGTCCAAAAGGAGATTCTAAAACAATATTATCAAAAGTCTCCATCAATATTGATAGTTTTCCTGCGTTTATTGGATTAGATTTGTGTGAATTCAGAGAAGTTCACATAAAAAAACATAATACAAGAGAAAATCCTTGAAGACCCAAAGCTGTTTGAGTAATGGAGATTGCTCGAAAGAAAGTACTGCCTGCTGAGAAAAAATTAAAAAAATGTCTCATTCTTCTATTACCAAAGGAAATCCCTTTGCCTTTCAGAGACATCTGTCAGACCTTTTTTGCAAATAGTTAATGATAGTAGTTAATCCTACTTATGTAAAAATAGCCTAGATCATTTTAAATAAAAAAGAAACTTTAAAAATATACCTCACTTCCCTGGGGGTAATAACCAGAACTCATATAATTGTGAATAAAATCTGTACTAGTAGCTTACTAGTTGTGGGTGACGTGCACTAAGAAATCATATCCATTTCTCTGAAGCAAAGGAACCGGCACATAATTACAAAACTTAACTTTAACAATTGTTTTTTAATTTAATCTAAATTAAGATATTTCTCTTATTCTCTGCTGTTACCAAGTACACATTACAAGGTATTGTGTTGTATGTATTTATGATTATTTTATCTTAATTAAGTAATTGAACAGCCCTGAAACAACAGCAGTGAATAGATTTACCAACATTATTGCGAATAATAAATAAATACCAGAAGGCTAATATAAGATATCAAAATAATTTCCATATCATTTAAGTTTTATGTTAGTTAAAGAACTCTTGATGCCCTAACATGTCATACCAAGTACAGAAATAAATTGATGGGTGATTAAGGAGGGACAAGATTGATGGGTTCACATAAACAGAGCTGACTGTGATTACTACAAAGAGAAATGTAGGTCTGCCTAAGGTATGTAGACACACTAGCTCATAGACACCTTTACAGCTTTCCCCACAACTTGCTCTATGGTAGCTACTATATCACATTGAGTTTCTTGTCCTTTGGCTTCTTTGCAACAGATTTGGCAAGATGCTTTGGGTCATTTCCAGTATTTTTTTTTTACTTTACAGTGCTATCTATTTGTAAGTCCTATTTTGGATAAAAACAATGCAATGTTTTTTTTTTTCTTAAGACAGGATGTTGTTCTATTTGCATCTTCCTTTTCATCAAAATGTAATGATGGTCATTATGGCCAAAACATCAACATCAGTTTTATTACACCACAAGGCACATCTCCGGATTTAAGACCTTTGCCCTTGAGAGCATCTGCAAACACTAAAATCTCTTTTAGGTTCTTGTGTAGTAACAACCTCACCTACGACAGTAGAGGACTTGTTTGACTGTGGATAATGATACCCTCTAACTGCTTTAACTGCTATTTTTTTCTAGGACCTTTGTTGTATCTGGGCCACCGACCATGTCTACATCATTTCTATGATGTTTATATACCATTGTTTTGAACAGATAAATTTTGGGTCTCTGGACCTGTACTCCACAATCGCTTGTGAAGGTCTCATTTTCTCTTTCTGTTATGTCGCCTGATTTCATTGTTTTTTCAATAATGTCACACAAATAAAAGCACAATTTATCTTTGTCATTTTATTAAATGATTACATTTTTCAAAAAATGTTTAGACTTTATTGGCATTAACTTAGCAAAATGAACTATGTTGGAACTCATATAGTGTAAAAAAGTTGCTTCTAATTGATTTATCAAGGCTACACATATTATCAGATTCACAAAATTGAGTCCCCTTAGCTTTGTCTTACGGGTAGGATTAGTCAACCTCTGTATAAAGGTCTTTCTTCATAAATATCCCGTTTACAATTATTCTGAGAGGGGTCTGAATAAATGTTCTTTAAATTTCATCACCACATCTTTGCTTGTCAACACCTACCAGAAAAATGTTGTATCACTCTGGAGAGATGATGGATCACGATATGCATCCTTCAAGGCAATTATTCCTTTGTAGCACATGTAATTAGGTAGGGAAATATAATGTAGAAAATTAATTATGATTAATAGAGGTAATATGAAAGGACAGATTAAGTACATTGCTTTGGTGATCTCATTTTTCATCTTTTTTAACATTTTGTTTAAGGACCTTTAGGTCTGATTGCCCTTGCTGCACAAATCAGTCTCAGGAGAGCTGATGGTGAAAAAAAATACATTGATAGAGCAGAGGTCTAAAATATTCTCAAATTGGATGTATACTTTAAAAATACCTGTAGCGTCATAGTACAGCCTGCCATAGAGATGTCTGAGAAACAATAAGAATACAACCGTGTACAATTAATGGATAGGTTTCCCTCTTTTTGGATAGGTTTTCCTAGAACTTTATGATATGCATTGCCATTTGAGGTCTATAAATATGCTGCTTTAGCATCTTACATTTCAGTTAACTTAAACTAAATGTTAAAGATGCTATTTTGCAATAATAAAAGTCAAAATTGTTATTTCCCAATGTCATAGCATACCAAAATTGTGTAAGCATGGACGAAATTTTGATTTCAAAGGTGGGGGGGGGGCGGGATATTTTTTTAACGAAACTCTTGTATATCAGTTTACCATGTTTTCTCATAGTTCTTCTAGGTTTCAATTGTTAGTTTAAGGTGTGATGGTTCTCTTTTGGGTTTGACTGGTTATTAAGCATGTAGCAAAACATTTTCATGTTTTTCTTAATCTAATTTGTTGGAATAGTGCCTATTCGCGCAAATTAACCCCCAGGTCTTTGTTACTTGTGGCGCCTTCGCACAGGACGTACAAAGTCTGCGTTTTAGAAAAATTTACAGACAAGGCTGGATATGATTGAAAAGCAAACATCATCTCCACCTACAATGCATCTGTCATCATACACCACAACTTTTAAAGTAGTAACCAAAGAGCTGTCAATACTGCTCACGTTTCAGGAAGGCTTACAGCTAATTAATATATCTCAATAGCTTGATCATATCAAAAATATTGCTTACTGCATGTGGTAGACTCAGGCACATGAACGCCAATTCGAAGATTAGCGTAATTGAATACATCTGATATTACAACCCTTCTGGCTTACCTAACCCAATCACACAAACAAATGTCAAACTTACAGTTGCAGATTCCATCCAAAACCCATCTGCGTGCTCCTTAAAACCGTAACTCCTGGACCATTTACGATCTCTCAAAAATCCAACAACTACCAAGAAGCTGAAAAAATAGACCCTGCCACCATATAGTTATAATTACGGTAGCGCGTAGGACTCCAGCACTAGGACCTAGTGCACTATGACCAATCACAGACCAAATTCAGCAGCACGTTAGATGATTGTAGCATTAGCTTCTAAAGAGTGACAGTGGAGAGAGCCAATCACACAAGAAATACAAACAACAGACGGCCAATCAAGTGCTGGTGGGCGTTCTAAACTCAGAGAAGTGGGCTTCAGCTTGAACGGTTGTTTTCCGCTTGGTCCTAGTGCTGACAATTTCGGTGTAGTGTAGCGGAACATTGTTTTTGGACAGTAAAAAGTGCAGGGGACATGTCGTGTAGGTATGTACTGCATATTGCTAAGATTAAAAAAAACACGTAATATGTATTTTAAGAACATAAAGAGGATACATGTCCTTTGCGTTGTAGATTACTATTCTGTGCTATTTACGAATGGTCTGTCGACCTATTAAAAATATATCCTTGGCAGACTTCTGCAGAGCCTTCTTCAATTTCATAGTGATGCATTTTACAACAAATGGTTTAAAACATTTTGATGTTTTATTCTTTTCAGAACTCACAATATATTTTTTTCTAGGTATTCATTTTATTTTTAAACTGGTACTGGTATGCCTAATTAAGAGCTTTCATACCACTTGAACTTGTACAGGTACAAAAACAACACAAAATGTATTTTATTGGGATTTTTTTATGGAGCAAAAGTTAAAATAGAATTAAAAAATATACATGGCTTTTAAATATTTACCAAAACTGGTGTATTTGTATGTGTTCAAAGTAAATAGTTTATTGAACCCTCGTATTCTTGCAGTTAAGGCTGCAGTTCTTTTTGTTTGTCATTACGAGCTTTGCACAACTAGAGACTAAAAAAGAAACAAATATCTTAGAATGCATATTAACTGTAGATGCATGTTTGTATTTAAAGTAGGTTAAATGTTATAAAACTATAAATTACGCATCAGGGGTTAATAAAAACTGTTATAAAGAGATTATGTTTTAGTTGTTACTTTTGAAAAGCTCAAAACAGTCCACTGATCTCAAATTAGATCAAAGAGGATTCCAAAATGCTGCTGGAAAGGGTGGTTTCCTATAGTTTTCAGCCTCTCATTGGCACAACCACTAGGATATCATTCCAAGATTTTAGGTGCCTACCAGAAAAATACAGATTTAAAAGTTTTAAAGTATATCCTGCTCCCTGACTATTCAACGCCATATATGTTAGAATAAAAATTTTAAAGTGTGTTCTTAATTGGATGGGACCAATGGTCACTGTATTAGAAAATGTGTTATATGTGCTACACATGCTAAAATTTCACAGTGTGTCTACTATATTTTATGAATGTGTCAGACATCTTTTTTTCTTGCCACGAAGATAGACACAATCATCAACAAGCGCTCCTCAATGCATTAAAAACACAGAAAACAAGGGATAGAAGAATCGGTGTGTGGGTTTGATTTACAAATTTAATTTTACTTTATGTTTATTTTACTCTCATATTGTTGAACAATGAAAATATTTTTTAACTATATTAAAAGTTAAATAATGTCTTCTGTTTTAGAACAAGCTTTGAAGCTTTCTTGCTTTAAAGCTTTAAAATGTTGTCCTTTGCAAGACATTGTTCAAAGAAAAGTTAAAATGTAGACAGCAGAAATACGAGCAAATATTGAATTTAGATGAAATTATCCTAAACTGTAACAATATAAAAGATCCTAAACACCATCCATCCATCCATTATCAAATCCGCTTATCCTTGTGGGGTTGCAGGGGTCTGCTGGCGTCTATCTCCAGCTTACAAAGGGCGAGAGGCAGGGGTACACCCTGGACAGGTTGCCAGTCCATTGCATGAACCTGGAAACAACATGTTAAAACTCTAAAATGTATTACTTTTAATGGAATGATTGCTCTTTATTTATGCCTTAGAAGACTGAACCTCAATACGACCAGCAAGTTACTTTTTTTTCTAAAGCTTCTAGGTTAGTTGAATGCCTATCTCTCCATTTATGTGTTGCACTGTCTTAACTTTTAAAGTGTCAGAAGGGGCTAGTGCCTGTCTCCTTTTGTCAACATACAAAAGGTGAGGTACACCCTTTACGGGTGACTAGTGTGTCAATTTAGCTTTGCTCCAAGCTCATGTGGTGAAGCTGTGAGTTTCCTCTGACATCTGTCAAACTGTCAAATAGTCTTTTAATGTTCTGATCCACCAACAACAGGCAGACACATTGGACTGTGAATCAGAATTCACATTTAATAACTCCATAATTCATTTTCAGCTATAGCAGCAGACTTTGAGGTTATCACACAATCCCTTTGATCTATTAAAAAAGCAAGTAGGTTTATTACTCAAACAAAGGGCAAAGACCTACACCAGGTAGTTTAATATGGAAATAGGTCATATTTACAAAATGCATAATTTGATTCTTCTCTCAACAACAACATACTTTTCAGTTTTCTTCTCCCAACGGTAAATTGTGCAGTTCAGTGATAACTTCAAAATGTGTTTTCAATTGGAGTTCTGTTTGATAATCTGAGATTTCACAAAAGCATAATATTCTGTTCCTACATCACACCCATTTTAGAGTGAGTAATTTCTCTGATAGACCATAAGCAGAATGCAAAAGTGGGTAGACAAGAAGTCTTTACAATAGTTTGTCTGAGATATATGCCCTTAAAGATTTGTTCCTTTATGTCCTTGATAAGCATGACCGTAAGGGTATGTTCAGGGGATGAAATTTGGAAAGTACTTGTCCAAATTGTAGTTTGACTACTATTTCTATTTTAAAGAACTCTATTCTACCTTTGATAAGGTAAATACTGTATATTAAATACATCTAAGTTGTCAAGTTGTTTCATGAACAGTCCCTAAACTCACAACAGCAAAAATAAAAAATAACATCACATAAGATTCTTTCCACTGTGGAATGGTAAACATTTATATTCATGTTTCTTTCGGGTATTCATGTTTCTTTTAATACTAGAAGTGTGTGCATATAACAAGAAGGTATACATTTTCTGATAGGGCCTGTTTATTCTCTCTCTGGAAGCTGGATCAAGGTGGCATGAGAACCAGGCCATCAGTCGATTGCTAGCAGTAAATCTGTCAGTTAAAGAATGTGAAACCAGCTAGCAAAGCTGCACTCCCTTTTTTCCTCTTTGTGCAGATTGAATGGGGTCAGCGAGGGGTCAGCGAGGTGCGGGAATAACGGTTTCTGAAACAATTTGTGTAAATAACATGTGAATGTTTTATGACTCTCTGCACTCCCTAATTTCAATAAAGACAGCCTTATGCGGGGGTTAGAGGTCAGACCCGAGGGATCCATTGCACTGACGGTCTCGGCTCTCCCTCCTGCAGGAGGACTCAGTTGAACCACAAGAAGTCTTTTGCGGAGTGGACTGAGTTTGTATTTTTATTTGAACATTGTGAGAACCTGAATATGCTGTCCTGAGATCAACCAACCTGGGGAAGTCAAGGTGGACTTCAACACCACCAATAGGACAAGGGTTGTCCTGTTTTTTTTTGACGTTCTGGCGTGTCAGACTCGAAAGGGTTAACACCAGGCTGCCTGATGATTTTACGAATAGGGAGCATGTATATAGTAAATAGAATTGGGCCAAGTACAGAACCCTGTGGTACTCCACAAGTAACTTTACAATGTGGTAAAGATTTGTCAGTTGGAAGAACAAACTGGGATCTATCAAATATGATTTAAACCAGCTGGAGCTGCTGTTCTATTGATCCCTATAATGTGTTCGAGCCTTTTTATGAGAATAATGTGATTGACTGTGTCAAAAGCAGCACTGAGATCTAACAGAATTAGAAATAAACTCTAGTCCATTCTCTAAAGCCATGAGAATATCATTAGTGACTTTAAACAGAGCTGTTTCAGTGCTATGAAACCTTTTTGAAATTCTTTGAAACTGTATTTATTCTTCCAATGCTTTCTTAGTTTATTAGCAACAATTTCTTCAAGGATTTTAGGTAAAAAAGGATTAGATATGGGTCTGCAATTTATTAAGTCTTCTTGATCAAGAGGTTTCTTAAGTAAGGGTTTTATTACAGCTACATTAAAATCGTTTGGTTCATAGCCATTTACTAATGACAAATTAATCATATCCACAATTGAGGTAATAGTGATGGGAAATACTTATTTAAACCATTTGGTTGGGATTGGATCCAACATACAAGTTGAAGGGTTAGATGAAGACAGTATTTTTCAAAGCTAGGAGGGCTTCACTGGAACAAAACACTTCAAACAGTAATCAGGCTCCTGAGCCACAGTCAGTTTCTCCTTGCTTACTGAGGTGGTAGTTAAGTTTGGGAGGATGCCATCAATTTTAGTTTTAATAGATTCAATTTTATCAATAAATAATTCCATAAAGTAATTGCAGGGATGGATGGTACAACAGTTTTAATTTCTCGTAAGTTTGGGAACTGCATTACAAAGATACCTAGGATTGTTCTTATTCTCCTCTATTAATAATGTAAAATATACAGTTCTAGCTTGGCGAAGTGTCCTTTCATACAAAAAAATTGCTGTTTTTCCAGGACTCCTCTGAAAGTGAAGACCGCCATTTCTTCTCCAATTTCCTGATGTTCTCCTTCAAGTTACAAAGTTCTGAATTAAACAAGGGGAGCCAACCTCCTATGAGTAATCACTTTCCTTTTCATGGGGGCTACGGTGTCTAATGCAACATGCAATGAGGACGTAATACTAAGAAAAGCATCAATTTGTGTAGGGCATAAAATTAAATTAATTGAATAATTAGAGGGAGTTGAATCATTGATACTAACATAATCCTCCTGCTGCAATCAGGTTTCTTTGAGACAAAGCAAATCAATTTAATTATCAATAACAAAGTCATTAACTGATAAAGACATTCACAAGAGGGATCTGATGTTCAATTTGCCACATTTAATAGTTGTAGATTTTTGTTTAAAATTAGTTGTTTTTATCTTTACGAGATTTTCAGGATTCACTCTTTTTAAATTGATCTTTAATCTATTTGGTTTTGGCCGTGGTTAGGACACCACTTCGATGGAATAATGTCTAGGTAACAGTACAGCAGCTGCAAAGAGGAGTTCTAAACTGCAACTCTGCCTCCTGGTCTAGACCCTGGTTTGTCAGTAATTTGGGAATTGCTAAATTTGGCCATATTTCTTGAAAGAAGAGCTGATCCGTCCAAAGTGGGATGGATTCAGTCTCTCCAGATCAGACGAAATTGTCCCCGTTCCAAATGTAAAGATGATGGAAGACAATAGACCGGGTGGAGCAACAGCCTCAGGTGAAGCAGCACAGGTAAGATCAATATATCTCTCTATATTAAAAGGGGTTGCTCCACTCGAAGCAGGCTGTGTTTGATGAGATGGCGGATTGATTAGTCTGCCACGTGATGTCATCGTAACAATTTTTTACTCGTACCCACAAAGTTGAATTCGTGTCCACAGAGAAAGGAAGAGTTTGTAGACCTAACAATTATAGTTGTATGCATATGAATTTGCACTCACAGCTTTTAGATATATATTCTTAGACTCACAAACATTTCAGCAGAATTTTGGGTACAAGAACTTTATTGACATATAAATACGAATACAAATGTTAGAGTTGTCCATACACCTTTTTGACAGCGATCTTGCTCCATACCACAGCACCATGTGATCTTACCATCACACTGTGTTTCGAAAAAGAAAGAAAAAAACACTTTCTGAAATCTCTGTAACTGTGATCCTCCTGCTCACTTCATTAAACTTTGGTGCTATGTGTGATCCTTTTGCAGTGAGAAAATAGCCAAAGAATCTTCAAGAAGATCTTTTAACTTTAAAACTACTGTGATTTGACTGAATTTCCAGGTAATTATAGTTGTTCATCACATCTACGGACAGTAATAGCAATGATAGAAACAGTATGAGGAAATCCATTTATAGAGACATTGGGTAATACTGTATCTTAACCATGCCCCATAGTCATTATTCAGAAGTTTTGATGTTGTTTTTTCTAATGCTATATTATCATCTCATGCTGAACATTTAAGGTAATATAAACAGTCTTCCCATGAAAACATAACAATTTTAATCATATAAATAATCACAAAGAAATTGAGGCTGATGTCAGATGGAGCCAGTTCAAGCCTTTGACTTACAAGGTGAGCAGGTCTTCATCAGCATAGATGAAGCATCTACCTGGGGTGGTGCAATTTTAAGTAATAGGAGTTTAAGTGTATTTCTGCTACATTTCAGTATAAGATGCCTTAGTTTCAAAGCCTATGTGTGCTATATGTAAAGTCCAATGATTGCAACATTAATAACACAAAATATTTCAACGTGTTCCGAAAATCTCTGGTAGCCTAATTTGAGGCTACAACATACTCAGGCCTACATCCCTTGGTAAAGGGTCTACATTTAGTCAAGGCAGAAATCTGTTGATGCTATGCCCTCAAATGTTTGGGAAACAATTTGTCATGTGCAATGTAGAAAATGTGAAACATGAAAATATCAAACATCAAATAGGATTCAGTCTGGTATGACATCAATTTGGTATGATAATTGTTTATATTGTATAATATTGGCTATAAGGTTCCATTTCACATTATATTTGAAATGGTAAATAATGATATCATAATTTTAATAGGCATGCAGTTTTTATCATTATTCGGGTTTGCAGTAGTTTAGTCTGGGAAAACTGTCGATATATGTTTATATTAAACTATTGCATGTGTTGCTATCCTGGTTTTACAAATTATAGATGTGTAGAATGAAAGAACAGTTGAAAGGAGCTGTGATATAAAGATAGAAACCAATGAATGGATTGGAGAAGGCTAGAGCAATTGAGTTCAATGACTATAAAAAAGTAAATGAGCCTTGTAAAGCATAAACGAGGGAGTTCCAATAAGTCAATAAAAGTATGTTTGTATGCTTGAGGGAAAGAGAAAAATTCTCTTAAATATCGTGTAAACTGATGCATCTAGTCAGGTTACTGCATTATCAGTAAAACTTATTGGTCACCAAGGACTGAGGGTCAACTTAATCATTTGTTTCCTTGAGGTCTGAAAATGGTAAAATAATTAAACAGGCTGAAAGTGCTTTAATGGAAGAATTATTATGACTACAGTGTACCTTACTCGACTGAGGGAATGTCACTATCATTGCAATGCAAAACAACAGAAAACAGGCAGCTGGATCCCTCAAGGACAGAAACTTCTTAGGAGTCAACAACACTCTTATATTTTCTTTCCAAGTGAATCCATTTCACATTGTTAATTTCATTAAAATACTCCTGGCATAATGGTCATTTCCAAAGGCTTACAGGATAAACAGTTTCTTGTGGAAAGTGCATAGGTTCAAAAGATTTCTGTATCAGCGCTTCTGACTCTATATTCTCACTCGTAATACAAATGGGATCAACAAGAAACAAGCTTGGTCAAGCTAATAAGACCTGTTCCTGTTACGCTTTTGAAGGACACATTAAAAATGTCATGATGGATTTTGGATTTCTGACCCACAAAGGCAGAGACACTCAGAAGGTAAGTTTATGATTTTTATTGTGGGGGAATAATGACACGGAAGGGGTTGGGTCCAGCGGTGAGTCGGAGGTGACGGTCGTGGGGAAGGAGTGCGAGCAGCACTGAGTGGCGGAAGTGAACGGGAGGCTCGACGTGGGCTACCGGGAGACCTCTGAGAGTGAGGACAGGTTGGATGAGAAACAGGTTACCAGAAGTGCAGAAAGAGAACGGTCTTACTTGGATGTGGTGGTTGTGTCGCCAGGGGAATGTCTGGTTGAGTCCAGCGGGTGGTGTGGTCCGGGGGTCTGTGCCAGCTGAGGGGGTACGCTGGGGAAGGCAGATCGAGCAGAGTGAAGAGGAGTGGGTGTACCTGTGGTCAGGCGGGGTAAGGTGTCTCCGGAGTTGGGTGATAATATGACGGATTGAACCTGAGGAGGAGGACAAGGAGTTGTTAGCAGTGGAAGGAACAAAAACAAGCAGTCGAATAGCACGGGGAAATATCGCTGTCATGGAAGACAGATAGAT
>JAVLVB010000087.1:1082486-1097447 GCA_032876305.1 Orestias chungarensis | reverse complement strand
CACACACACACACACACACACACACACACACACACACACACACACACACACACACACACACACACACACACACACACACACACACACACACACACACACACACAGGCCAGCACGGTGTTCAACAGCTACTCTGTGATGTCGTCCATGTGCTGCGAGTTCTCCAGCGGCTGGTAGAACAGGTAGCGGCACAGAAGGCGCCAAACAAGTCCACGCAGACCAGCCGTGACTGGCCGTAAAATATTTTAATTATTTTTTCTTTTCTTTTTTTCCTTTCTTTTTTGTTTGTTTTTTTTAGTTTATTTTGGAGGGCCTGAATACTCGCAAAATATATCGTTAAAGTCGCTAAGTTGGTAACTCTGACTTCCTGTCATGTAATAACAGGTCATAACCTCGCGGTCGAGTTGGGATCAGTCCGCGATCTACCAGTAGACCACGATCGACTGGTTGGGCACTCTTGCTGTATTGAAAGTAATATACCATACAGATTTTATTTTCTACGACGTTGCCTTTTATGCATTTATTATCTTTAGTTTGTCTGATTGCTGCTGCTAGTGTTGAATAAAAAAAGCTAAATGTGACAAATTAGAATGCAGCTTATTCAATCCTGACCCATTTAAAAAGACACAATAATTTGCAAGTAGAGTAACTGGCATCAAAGAAAGGATTGCTATTGTGCTTGATAACTTAGTAGCTTTAAATAATTTTTCGAAAATAATAAACATTTATCAATATTGCATTCACTCACAACATACCGCCAACATTGCAGTGTCTGTTTTTCTGGGCATTAATAAAAACTTTGATGTGATATATTGTGTCATATTTTTTAAGAGTTCTCACCCACACAAACGGAGGCCAGGTTTGAATGTGATCGGGAAACTGGAGCGGCTGGAGAAAACGAGGGAGACCGGGAAATTCTGCAGGGTGGAAATACTGGATGAGATGTTGCCAGAAACAATTATTAGGTAGCGAGTTCTCTTACTTGTGGAGGTGATATTTACGCCTGGGCGAGGTGAGTGGGTAGAGGGATACTTGCTGATTCCAGAAGGGATGTTGTCCAAGGGGGTTCTTTGGAGACTGAGCTGACTGGGGCTGGAGCGAGCAGACCAAGCTGAATCCAAGGAGGGGTGGAACCAGAGTGAGGAATTGAGCCGGGTTAAGGGAAGCAGTTGAACACGGAGAGGTGTTGAGATTAGTCGATAGTAACAAACACGAAGGCGAAGTGTAGCTGGTCCACCACTCCTCTTATGCTGCTCCAGCTTTGAGCACAGCCCCCATTTGTGATTGGCAGGCCCTTATACCATCTTCATGGAGTCTGTTTCTAACCGTTTGGGCAGACACATGAACATTTGTGGCCTGCAGGAGTTAATTTTGCAGGGCTCCTCCTGACAAAGGCGGAGGTAGGGGTCCTGCTGCTGGGTTGTTGCCCTTTTACAGCATCCTCCGTGTGTCCTGGTGTACTGGCCTGTCTCCTAGTAGCACCTCCAGGCTCTGGATGCTACGTTTACAGATACAGCAATCCTTCTTGCCACAGCTCACATTGATGTGGCATCCTGGGTGAGCTGCACTACCTGTGTGGGTTGTAGAGTCAGTGTCATGCAACCACAAGTGTGAAAGAACCACCAACATTTAAAAGAGACCCAAACATCAGCCAGAATGCATAGGTACTGAGAAGTGGTCAGTGGTCCCCACCTGTAGAACCACTCCTTTATTGTCTTGCTAATCGTCAAAGATTTCCACCTGTTGTCTATTCCATTTGCACAATAGCATGTGAAATTGATTGCCAATCAGTGCTGCTTCCTAAGTTGACAGTTTCATTTCAAAGAAGTTTGATTTACTTGCAGGAATATTGTGTTGTTTAAGTGTTCCCTTTATTTTTTTTGAGCAGTGTATATAAGAAAGGGTATCACAATGTGATACTAATTAGGGCTGGAAGACATTGTCAAAAAAAGCAAAAAGGTTTTAACATTCTATTTTGGGTTCATAGCAAGCATATTCCCCATATAATGAGTAGTATATCCGGCCTAGGTGTCAGGTTGTGATCAAAGACTCGAGCAGAGGTGGAATTGCGGGAATAAATAATTTATTTTGGGGAAGAATAATGAACATAAACAGGAACAAAGGCGAGCGGAAACGGAACAGAATAAACACGAAACTGAACATACATAAACAGAGAAAGTGAAACGGAACTAATCGGGGTTGACGCGGAAACAAAAACTAGAAAATAAGCAACGGATTAACTAAAGCTGAACGCAGGAACAAGGGAGTGTGAAAGAACTAAACAATATAAATAAACAAACTAATAACAACAACGAGGGGAACCAGAGGCAACAAGGATCTAAACTACGGAGGACAAAACTAATTTAACTAACAACAAAAGAACAAGGAACCAATAACGCAAATTAACTCAGACAGGGAACAGGGGAGAAAAGGATGGGGGAGGAAGCACGGGAAACCGGAGGCTACAAGAAAACAAAAAGTAAGTGCAAGGACGGGACCTGAGGAGAATAATGAAGGGAGAAGAACCAGCACAGAGAATCAGCGAGCAAGAGGGGAAGGCTTACTGGGAGACGTGGAGGAACAAGCAGGAAATGGCGTAGAGAGACGAGGAGGGAAACAGACGATCCAGCAGTGAATGAATGAATGAATGAAAAGGGCTTAAATACTGTGTAGCAGGAACTGGAGGAGATAACCGGATGATTGGAAACAGCTGTGAATGATAATTAGTATAGACACACATACACTCACATACACACACACGAGAAGAAGGAGAGAGAGCAAGGGAAAACTAGAGAACACAAACAAAAACTCAACCAGATAGAAAATAAAAAATAGTAAAGATAATGATAAAACAAGACAACTATAGTAAAGTAAACAAACCAAAAACACAGATCATGGGACTAGGTAAAATATATATATATATATATATATATATATATTTACATTGTTAACAAGGTTTTCATAAAAAGAAAAACTACTTGTGGTCAACTTATGCTGTGGCATAAAAAAAAGTTAGCAAATTACTAGACAGCCTTGCCATCAATTTAGCTTCCAAAACTTTGTATGCCGCATTAAACAACAACAAGCTATATTAAATGAAGTTATATTTAAAATATTCAAAAAATTGTAACTTTTCTATTCACCGTAGATTAAATACACACAGACAGGTGGGTTTAAGACTTTATTTCTGCTACAGTTAAAGAAAACAGCATTTAAGATTGGAATTTTGTAACAGTTTTTTCAAAAAGCCCTTTTTAATACATACATGTGTAATGATTTAATGATGGGTACTTTTAATCTGACAAAGAAGCCTTCCCAGAATGCCTATTTAAATATATTAAATATGACTGGATTTCATGTTTTTAAGGCTTTTAAACCACATATAACAGAGGACTCTCAGCAGTTGAAGTAATACGGAGTTTATTGAATAGTTTTAAGTGTGGATATCCTAATGGGGGGTCGGTCCACTAGGGAACGGCCAGAAACGACAGGGAACAGCAGGAAGGATGCGGAAAACTGGAAGCTTGTGAGGGTGGAGACAGAAGGTGAGCAGAGGCAGGGGGTAAGTTGATAGGGCTGGAGTTTCTCTTACTTTGAGGGGAGGTGGGGACGCCAGGGGGAACCGAGAAGGTTGAGATATGGGGATGGTCCAGTGGCTACGTTGTCCATGAGGTTCGCAGCATATTGGATGGTTATGGCTGGAGCGGCCAGATCGAGCTGAGCAGACGGTGACCAAGGTGGAGGGAGATGACCAGAGAAAAGCAACAAATGGAGGTGAGTCGTACGAGCTTTGATGGGAGATCCTAAGAGCACAAAAACAAAGATATACTTGAAGCAACTTGAAGCAACTATCTGACGAAACACTAGAAACTTGGCACTGAGGAACATGAAAGGTTACCGGTATAAACACAACACTCAGAAGACGAGTAGCAGATCCACCGCTCCTTAAGTACTGCTCAGCTCAATCAGGGTGATGCAGGGGACCTGGGCAGACCGCACAGGTGAGGGTGGATGCTCCAGCCAGACTGGAACTCTGGTGACCCCATGTGGACAACCTAGGAAGGTGCAGAAAACTCAACCCTGACACTGGGTAGGAGTTAGTTTGCTCAAAGTAGTTATATATGATTGCATTTTGCATAAGGGGAAAAACATAAAAAAAATAACTATATGTTGTTTAGCCCTATTAGTGCTATTTAAAAAGTTTAGCTGATCTTTATGCTTAAAAATGCATACTTTATTTTAGGGCATGCTGGTACATATATATTTATGTAATAAAAACATCAGTCAAATTGAGCTATAAGGCCATATGGACATATTGGAAAATGAAAATCTAGCCTCTAGTCTAAATTTCATCTAGCCTTTAAATGCTCTCAGAAAAGAAAAAACAATATTATATATATTTATATATTCACTTAATATTTTATGGCACTGGACTCAAAAGTGTATGAACAACTTGACAATCGGTTGGGATAAACTTATCTGATGGGTCACGGAAGTGGCTGCTTCACAAAAGAAAAGAGGGGAAGTCTAATGGAAGCCCTAAATGGGCCAGCTTTAGAAGCACTGTGCCTCCCTTTTAATGACTAGGAATTTTAGAGTTTGGAGATAATTTATATTTTACTTTACAACGGCAACAGTAGCTGTATTGTGTGAAAATCCACAAGTGTAATACAACTTTAAAATGGAATGAAATGTATTGGATTTTTGAAACTTGTTTTTGAAATAAAAGACTAAACAGTGGGGCGTGTAATATTATTTGGTCCCTCTACTTTCAGTGCAGCAAACTCACTCCAGAAGTTTAGAGAGGATCTCTGATGGATCCAATGTTGACCTAAATGACTGATGGTGTTGAATAGAATCCACCTGTGTGTAATCAAGTCCCTGTATTAATGCACCTTTTCTGTGATTGTCTCAGAGTTCTGTTTAAAGCGCAGGGAGAATCATGAAGACCGAGGAACACACCAGGCAGGACGACATACTGTTTAGGACAGATATAGATAGAGCCATATTTGGATACAAAAAGATTTTCCAAGCTTTAAACATCCCAATGAGCACTGTACAAGCAATCATATTGAATTGGAAGGGGAATCAGACCACTGCAAAGACTAGGCTGTCCCACTAAACTTTCAGCTCAAAAAAGGAAAAGACTGATCAGAGATGCAGCCAAGAGGCCCATGATCACTCTGAATAAACTGCAGAGATCTACAGCTGAGGTGGGAGAGTCTGTGCATAGGACTAAAATAAGTCGTACACTGCACAAATATGGCATTTATGTAAGACTGGCAAAAAGAAAGCCATTTCTCAAAGATATCCATAAATAGTCTAGTTTAAGGTTTGTCACAAGCCACCTGGGAGACACACAAAATGTATGGAAGAAAGTGATATGGTCAGATGAAACCAAATTAATTTTTTTTGGCCACAATGCAAAACGTTATGTCTGACTTGAAAGCAAAACAGCTCATCACCTGAACACACCATCCCCATTGTCAAACACGGTGGTGGCACCATCATGGTTCGGGCCAGCCTTTCCTCAGTGGGGACAGGGAAGATGGTTTAAATTGATGGGAAGATACAGGACCGTTCTGGAATGAAACCTGTTGTAGTCTGCAAGAGACCTGAGACTGGGAAGGAAATGTTCCAAAAAAAAAAAGAAAAAGAAAAAATCTAATATAGAATGGTTTTACAAATAAATGCATCCAGGTGTTAGAATGGCCAAGTCAAAGTCCAGACCTGAATCACATACCCCACGTATTAACGCAAGGGGGCTGAATAATATGGCATGCCTCACTTTTCAGTTTTTTATTTCTATAAAAAGTTTGAAGACTCCAATAAATTTCACACCACTTCCTGACTGTGTTGCACTTGCTGTTGATGTTTCACAAAAAATGACAATTTCATATTGTTATGCCCGAAATTTGTCAAACGGTTGAAAAGTACAAGGGGGCTTAATACTTTTGCGAGGCACTGTGTGTTTATATATATATATATATATATATATATATATATATATATATATATATATATATAGATGTGTAGATGGATACTCTTTTGTTTGCAGTATTCCCTTACAACATGTATGTCCTTGACAAATGTGTTTAAATGTTGCTGACATTCTTGGAATTTACTGCCTCATTAAAATTAAAAAAACAAAAACAAAGCTTTAACAGAAGTGGAAACAAAGAAAAACAAAAGCTGCTTGTTTATTCATTCTGTTGCTGTCTATGAAAGAGTAATGGCAGAGGGGATTAAATAGGATCATGTGACTTACAAGAAGCTGGCAATGTAAACTTAAAACAAACATGAAGACAATGTTGCTTCATTTAAGAATATTTTCTGAAACATTTAGGTTGAGATGCATAGTAAACATCCAATTTCTTTAGTATACTAGGTCCTTAACGTTAAATCAAAGTTACAAAAATAAACCAACAATGTTTAGTGCCTTCTAATGTCATTTTTTCATAAAATTAAGCAAAACCTTTTATTTGTTGCATAAATTCATATGATAAAACCCTTAAGTAGGTTTTTAATTTACAACACATAACTTTTTTATTTAGTAGTGTTCATTAAACCCCCTTGCTGCATCGGATGCCAGAATGCTCTCCTACCGTGGTGCTTCAGAGAGGAATATCAGTGATAGATGTTCATTCATAGCTTCACCATCTGGGAGCCCTCTTAAGACGTGGAGAAGCAATTCATTAGGGGACAGACTTCCTTTTATTTCTGCAAACCATGGACCACTTTCACAAGTGATTTTGGGAAGGTTTTTTGGGTCTTTACTGAAGATAAAAGGAAACAAAAACTTGAATGGCAACAAGCATGATAATGCCAAGCTCTACTTAGGCAACAGGAAGAAGGGTTGTTTCCATGATCCAGAGGCGGTTGCCAAATTGTGTAATGTAATTTATCCCACACCAGCTGGAGAGAAGACGTGAGAACGCCAGGTGTAATTAAGTTGTTAGGTGCTTTACTTTTCACCTCCTCCTTTGCTACGATCCAATCTACACTTCAACAGCCCACAGACCTTTTTTTTCCAAATGAAAATTCTGCAAACGATTTTTTTTTTCGGAAATGAGATCATGTCCTAAGCTGTATGTATACTAAACGTAGTGCTTCAGTTTGATAGATGAAAGGGTTCTGGGAAGAAAACAGAGTTTCCCAGAGTCTCTTGACCTTTCAGCTGCCTGATCTAAAGCTCTTTTTTGGGGGGGAATACTATCTTTTTGCAATATAAAGCCTTAAACAAAGATATGATTCAGTTTAGTAATTATTGTGGCTAACCATTTATATATGATATTCTTATTGCCTTTCATACTAACCCCTGCAAGCTTACATCCACCACCCCTTAAGGGAATTCTACATCGGCAACGGCCTTGTAGGCCACAGAAAGGTATTAAACATTGGTTTCTGCCAATGAATGGGGTCACTCCTTGTATTCAATTCATGTCAATACATGTCACCTCAAGGCACTTTACAAGAAAATCATGTCATTCTTATCATACATACATTCAGATTGCATCGAGTCATTGACTTGCAGAGTTCACTCCAATAGGATCAGCTAGATAGCTTGTATTGTGTTGCGGGCTCCTCATACAGAGCATGCATGTAGTGACAATTGAGAGGAAAAAATAGCGTTTACAAATGCAGAAATAAAACCTTTAAGGCCTGGCTTAAACTTTACTTCTTGATAAAGCTTGTGCTGCTATAGGCTTGGTCTGCTAAAGACAACCTGAACACTTTTCCTCAGTCTGCTACTACTTCTTTTATTCAGTTTGAATTAGATGTTGCTATTTAAACAGACTTTATCTTTTCTCAGTTTTTTCTCTCCATTAAAACCTGGTTGGTGTTCTTTTGGTTGAAACAACTATCAAAATTACAACTCAAAATTCTCGCCAACCTTCTATTAACCTTTACTTTTTAATTAATCAGTCATGGCAGATATCCGGATCCCGATACAAGCGACTGAGATGGGTTTCCTTCGCAGGGTGTCTGGGCTTTCCCATAGAGATAGGTTGAGGAGCTCGGCCATCCGGGAGGGACTCAAAGTAGAGCCGCTACTTCTCCACATCGAGAGTAGCCAGTTGAGGTGGCTCGGGCATCTGGTTAGGATACTTCCTGGACGCCTCCCGGTTGAGGTTTTCCGGGCACGTCCCACCGGGAGGAGGCCCAGAGGAAGACCCAGGACACGCTGGAGGGACTATGTTTTACGGCTGGCCTGGGAAAGCCTTGAGATTCCCAGGATTGAGCTGGCCCAAGTGGCTGGGGAGAGGCAAGTCTGGGTCTCCCTGCTTAGGCTGTTGCCCCCACGACCCGATCCCGAATAAACGGAAGACGATGGATGGATAGATGGATGGATGGATGGATGGATGGATGGATGGGTCATTTCAGATGGCTGCTTATACTTAGCAATGTTCTGTCGGAGGTGTCTTCCAATTTAGTGGTAATTGTTCCTCTCAGCTGTTGCTACATACACACTCAATTAGAGGGATTGCAGTAAAGTCAATTACAAAATGTCAGCTATCATCTACTGTCTCTGCATACTGATCCAAGAGGAGTGAATGCTGCAAGTCAATGACTCAATGCAGTCAACGGGTTTTCCTTAAATTAAAAAACTACACTTTTACCCTGCTCTTAATAATAAGCTCCCTTGGTTAAATGTTTGATAATTAGGATGAACCTGAACTGTATGCATGACTGGATTGAAATAAAATATTGTATTAAATGTCTAGAGATGACATCCATTGTGAATCACTACTACATAAGAAGAAAACAAAACAAATTGCTTTTGGGTATCTTATCAATGTTAACAATCTATTTTAATGTTCAGTTATGAAATTAAAAGACAGAACTTAATTTAAACTTGTCCAAGAAATAAAATACTTTATAATGTTGAAACAGTTACTGGACCATTAAACAATGAAAACCTATTCTTTACAATATACTTAGAGCCCTTATGCATTTTGGAAACACTAAATTGGAACATTTAAATGTTTGTTTATTGGCACTCCTTACAATTCCTAAACAGAGAAACATTAAAACCATGGCAAATCCCACTACTATAAAGGAAAAATACCACATAAATGCTAAAGAGCCAAAGCAAGCTAATTGCAAACTTGTTTGTACAGCTTGTTATAATCTCGATAAAATTTTATGGCTTGCATAGAAAAGCTCCTATATGGCAAAGATTTCAGTAAAGTGGCTTCTTTTAATAATTTATTTCAGGGATTCTATATTTAAGCTGCACTGTAGTAATCACTGGAGTGTGACAGCAAGGTATCCTGGTCCAAATCCTGGCCGTGGATTTCAGTTTGGCCGTTTGGTGTAAAAAATGGTGTGTCAACCTCGTGCACATATGGGTGAATATGACATTCTAAATGTGTAGGAGGGTGCACATCTCTCTGTAGCATGTTCCTATGTGATGTCCCTCAGATGATCTGGGAACAGGCCAGTTACTCTCCACAGCTGACTCACAATAGGCTCTGGCCCCTTTGTGCCCCCTAACGGGATGAAACATGTTCAGAAAATTGATTGATAGAGATTTTATCATTTTCTTTTTAATACATGAGCTGACTGGCATTGAGTATGTAGAGCTTGATTGTTGGTTAGTGAATTAATTGAGTCCCATGCGTAATTACTCAGACAAGACAGCAGGCAGACTCCTCAGCATCTCTGATTATGTGGTGTTTGTGCTGTGAAAGGGGTCATTAGTCACTCTCACTATGGCAGCTTTAGCTGTCTTCTCAAAATACTTGCTGTGTCAAAGGGGTAAAGCTGGTAAAGCAAAGAAACAGAACAGAGGAAAACGTGATTGTATGGTAACCCATAGGCCACACAGAGTTAAGCAAAGCCTCTGTCTTTTAATATATGTGAATTTAATCTGTAAGGCTTCCACAGTATGTAAGACAATGAGAGGGTATATAGTTATACATTTTTTGTTAATTCTTTGCTAGTATATCATGCACCCCAGCTCCCTCACCCAACAAAATATTGCTTTTCTTATCACTAACTTTTTGTTGCAGCAGTCCCAAAGCCGTAACACTATGCTTTGCTTTGTTCTGCACTGGCAGGCTGCCCAACACAGAATTGGCACAGTCTCATCCAATTTGGTGCTTTGCTAAGATAGATATGTTTGCTTTTCGTTGTGCTGAAAGAATGTCTTACCTCAAAATATATGTGAAGGAAAGGCACAACTTTCCTTGGCAAAGTTAGCAAAGTGGAAGGCAAAGTTCAGAAAATGACTGTTTTACACAAAATATAAGTTGACATACAGCAGGGAAAGAGTCTTCTGTGTATTGGGAAAGTTATTATCATTAATCAAATAATGGATTAGTTATGTTTTGTTCTTTTAGTTTGTGCACTGGTTTTCTTTAAATACTTCTTTTATAATCCTTGTGATTACTGAAACATACAAGAGTCAGCCAAAGGGATTGCGTCACATGTTTTTAAATTGACCAACTTTATTTTTATGCAGCAGGAAAAAAAATCCCATTTAAAAGGAGAGACAATTTGTTAATATTTGCATTGTGATTTGCCAGATTCAGAAGTGATTTTTGTCTCACTCGAAGCAGTTACACTGAGATGTGGTCATTTTCATCTTCCTTTACAGACTACCTTGTTAAAGTAATTCACTTTAATAAAATGCTAAGAAAATACTGTCAGGACCTTTGTGCATAAATAACTATTGTGCGCTTTCATGTTGCTTTGACGTATACAGCTTCCTAGATTTGCACCTAAACTTGTGGATGGAAAACTCATAGTTCTGCTGTAGGAATATAGGGGTTTTGTTAAAACTTTAATACAGACAAACAGAGACACACGTGTCGAGCTTCTGTTATCATTTCAACTTGGTTTATCTCCTTTGTGCCTACCTTATGTCACTAGTTTGTTTTCACCCATCTACATGCAATGACCAAAGCTTGCAGGAACTGAAGAAAATGCCCTGCAAAGGCTATTTATAGAGAGACCTAGCTTCTGCTGAGCTTTTCATTTACAATTTGACAACAACGCCGTTAAAATAAAAAGTTTGTCAGTGATATTGCTTTACTTTCTCTCACTTTCATTATAGTATGTAATGAGAATGGAGAGACTAAGAAAAGAAAGAACATTTCACAAAATAACATTTTGAATTATTTTTACTTGGGGCACAAAAACTACTGAAAAACAAATTGATTCATTTATTAAGATTGCATAGACTCCAGTAGCTGGCTCCGTGCTTGTGCTAGAGCCGGTTTGTGACTAGTTCCAAGTGCGAACCGACAAAGAACTGTATGTTTTTCCCAACACTGGTGCTGGCTGGAAAGCTACGTGATTACGTCGCTCCACGCCAAATCCAACTCCCACAAGACCACAACAATACTCTTTAGACTAGTTTATAATTTGCTCACCACTGCAGTCATATCCTCCCGCAACCGTCTCTCACTGGATGTATTGGAACACCGGTTTGGACCTTGAGCCTCCTGGAGATTATTGTCACTTCAGTGGAGGACCAGACTGCGAGCAGGAAGTTTGTATCCTCCACTGACCAGTGCTGCTTGACTTCAGGTCCATTTTTTTTCTTTTGTCGTACAAGTCACTCCAGTGTTGTTAAAAAACTTCCCAGCTTGAACTGGTTCTTTCCTCTGACCCCAGAAAGAGTTGGGGCCAGCTAAGCACCTTCAGTTTGGTCGGTGGAAACACAAAGAACTGGTGCTAACTGTGGCTGTAGCACTGAACCAGCACTGGAAACAGTTTGGTGGAAAAAGGGCCACAGAACATTTAAAGTTAAGAACTGAGAAATTATTGACCTCCACACATCTGGTTATCATTTTAAACAAATACCAAAGTACTGCTGGCTCCACCATTATCAGTTTTTTTTTCTATTCTGGTATCCTATCTAGTTTTAGATCTAGATTATTATTTTTTTCTTACCAAAATGGTCCTTTGACTTCATATCTTTTGGTAAAAACTCTTAAATTCTACAAAACCATCACTGTTATATATTTGTTTCAAGTAAACATTTGCATCAGAATTTGCATCACTCAAGATGCTTACTATAGTTAAATCAAATGAAATATTACATTTAAATATTTTAAACTATAGGAATAGGTGAGAGTGTAATATTTGGAGGAATGGACAGATTTAAACACTATAGAGCACATTTATACAAAAAAAGACCAGGCTTTTGCTTATGGAAATTAAACTGGGATTTGCCGTACTTACGGACATGTTTTTGTCCTCTCTCCCACAGAGCAAAAAAAGAGCAACAAGAGCATATGTTATTCGTAATTATGTGCCTTCTATTTATCTTTTTATTTCCTTTTCCCATGTATAATTATTAAAATATCATTTAGCATTCATTTGTTAGAGATTTAGACTTGTAATTTACATTTTTATAGTGACACTATAAACTAGTTTGTGCTATTAGACAAATTGTTTTCCATTCCTCTGAACATGGTGTCCACAATCTGGTCCCTTAGTTCCTTTTGGAATAAAAGTAAATCAGCTATTTTGACAGCCGAGAAGCTCTTTGGTCCAAACCATGAACTCAGCACATTTTTTAATCACATAACTGGCCACGCAATGAACACTGAGATGAAGCGCTGTCTACTACTTGCCATGTCAGCCAGGCCACTTCTATCCAACAACCCACAGGGAATAAGGTCTGCGTCTTTATCAGTCAACCTTCCAGTAAAAAGTTTAAAAAAAAGACAAAAAGATAGCAAAAAAGTGATGAAAATACATGTGCCACAGTCTGTCTCTCTCTTCTCTCTGTTTTGTTTCACTCACACACAGCAGTGTCATCTGCTTAGACCAATAGATTTAGTGATGATATTTATAGGAGTCATCATTTTGATTATGTGACACAGAAACACTGCCAATGCTTTTTTTTTACCCTGACTAGGCTCTCAAATGTGTACACGCTCTTTTTAAAAGTAAAGCAAGAGATTTCTGATTTTAAAAAGAACAAATGAAATATCTCAAAATATTTCCTTTCATAATGTAACGTGTACAATACAACTGTAAAACACACAGATCAAACAAAAAAGACAATATAATTTTGGTTTGTGCAAAACTAACATCAATGATATAAAATAGGTAGATTCATTTCATTGTTGTACAAACATAAATCAGGAGCAACATATGAAATAAATTGTACTGTACATGTATATAGCATAAATCAAAAAATAGTAATTGATAACTATAGAAAATGTAGAAAAACTACACACATTTTATTTTTTTTCTCCTCTAAAAATAAACGCAAATTAAGTTCAGTGTTAGGGAAATTTTTCAGAAGGTGTCAAACATGGAGGTGATAGGGTTGTTTTTTAAGATTAATCCAAGAATTTTATTAGGGTCTAGGAAAAGAACCAAAGTCTAGCAAAAAAGACTAAATGTTCAAATTTAACTAAAGACGGTTCCCCTTTGCTCCACCTCGCTCATTTGTGACTCTAAATGGGTAAGTAATCCTAAGCTATTTCTTTAGTCATGCGGCTATAGGCTTAGGCTGCTGGAGGACAATTTGACTTCCTCTTACTCTGCTACTTTCCTCTTCTATTGTCAAATCAGTTTTAGTTGCAGTTATTTCAACTGCTTACATTTTTTCTCAGTGTTTTTCGCTCCATAGAAGCTACACCTGGACTGGTGTTTTGCTAGCTGAGACAGCTTCTGGGTGGTGTTGCAGCACCTCAACGTGTTACATCTGTATCCAATAGTGTCATCTGTATCTTTAAACCGCTATTTGGTTGCAGCAGACGGCAGCTCCTACTGAGCCACGTTCTGCTGGAGGTTTGTTTCTGTTAAAGAGAAGAATTTCCTCTCCACTTTCTCTACATGCATTCTTGGTATAATGGATTGCTGTAAAGCAGGGGTAGGCAACTCGGGTCCTCAAGGGCCGGTGTCGTACAAGTTTTAAATTTATCCCTGATCCACCACACCTGAATCAGATGGATGAAGCACCTCCCCAGTATAAGTGATGTTGTCTGGAGTTGTGGTAATGACCTGATTATTACACCTCTAAAACCTGCAGGACACCGGCCCTCGAGGACCGGAATTGCCTACTCCTGCTGTAAAGTCAACAATATATTGCAAGCAATTGTCTTAATTTGGGAGGAGTTCAGGAGGAGTGAATGCTGAATTAGCAGACTTGAATCAATCTGATGAGTTCCCTAAGATTGGAAAATGTGCAAACTGATAGAAATTAAAAAGATAAAAAATAAAAACACTGCTAAATATTAGCCAAATACCACATACCACACCACATTTTCCAGGGTGCCTTGGAGGTGGCAGCCTGTTGCAGCATTTGCTCATTTGAATTTCTTCTTTACTTTACTTTATCCCTATGTTATTAATTTCTACTTTTTCAAAGTGTTGCACTGCTAATATTACAAAATGGACAATGAACTTGTGGTGCTTATTTGGTTGTTTGCTTTACTTTTTTCTCTCTGTACGACCACGTCTGGCGATCCCGTGCTGAGCCGGGTGCGTGTTGTTTACACCAGGGATCCATTGTTAGCGCTTAGCAACACATCTGTCGTGGAAGAGCCTCTATATCCTGGGCGAGCTGAGGGCGAGCTGAGGAGTAAGCGACTGGGTTGCGCTTTGTTTGCGCTCGGAGGCGCTGCTACAAGCCCGTTCATCCTTCCGTGGTTATGGGGAATGTTAGATCGCCCCCCAATAAGATGGACCATCTGTCGGCACTAACGCAGCATCAGAGGGAATACAAAGAGTGCACCGTTGTGGTGTTTACAGAGATATTGGTAACCACACTAATTTCGGATGCGCTGTATCTATAGACAAATTTCACCTTGTTCGGGCGGACAGGACGGCAGAGAGCGGAAAGAGGAAGGGGGTGGACTACAGTAGCAGTGTTTGTGAATGTAAATGGTGTTACTCAGGACACATCGCAACTTAAGAGCAAATATGCTGTAAGAACATTGATCTGTTAGCATGAGACGTTACTACCTCCTGAGGGAATTCTCGCATGTTATC
>JAVLVB010000087.1:1066146-1082386 GCA_032876305.1 Orestias chungarensis | reverse complement strand
CCCCCACCCCCTCTGCTAACGCTGACGCTGCTTGTGATGTACTGCACTCAGCTGTGTTCAGGCTACAGACACAGCACCCACAGAACCTACTGCTTATTTCCGGTGACTTTAGTCATGTTTCTCCATCCTCCACTCTGTCTACATTCTCTCAATACGTCACCTTTCATACCAGAGAAGATAAAACATTGGACCAGTTTTATGCCAACACTAACATACAACTCATCGTCTCTCCCTCCCCTTGGAAGCTCTGATCACAATATGGTTAATCTTCGGCCCGTGTACAAACCTCTTGTACACAGAGAACCAGCTGTCACCCGCATAGTGAAAAGATGGTCTAAGGAAACTGAAGAGGCTCTGAAAGACTGTTTTGAAACATTATGGGAAGAATTCAGTGATCCTAATGGGGAGGACATCGACAGTCTCATTCATTGCATTACAGACTATATTAACTTCAGTGTGGAGAAGACCATCTTTACCAAGACTGTTCTGTGTTTTTCCAACAATAAACCATGGATAAATCCTGATATAAAGGCCTTCCTTAAAGACAAAAAGAGGGCCTTCAAATCAGGTGAAAAGGATTAGCTTAAAGCTGTGCAGAGAAGCCTGAGATGGACGATCAGGGAGGGGAAAGCCAACTACAAGAAGAGAATGGGGGACCAGCTACTTCAGAAGAATGTCAAGGAAGTTTGGAAAAGCCTGAAAACCCTCTTTGGCCACAAGAACCCTGACTCCCAAGTGGGGGGGACCAGACATGGGTAAATGAGCTAAATCAGTTCTTCAATAGATTTGATCAATCACCTGTCCCTCCCCCTACACAGACACCTCTGTAGTCACTCCCAACATTCTACACTCCCCCACTCTCACACATACCCCCTTCCTAACACAGCCACCCCACAATGTCTGATCTACTGGGACCTCTAACCACCCATTCACACATTTCAACACGCAGCCTCACTTGCTCCATTTTGTCCTTTACAGCAGCCCCAGGTGAGAAATGAGCTGAGGAAAATAAAGGCTAAGAAAGCTGCAGGTCCGGATGGTATCAGCGCCAGGCTCCTGAGGTCATGTGCAGATCAGCTGTGTGGGCTAGTAGAACTAATGTTCAACATGAGCATGAAACTAGGAAGTGTTGCTCAGATGTGAAAAAACATCTTGTTTGGTACCCGTGCCAAAAACACAGCACACTAAGGACCTCAAAAGCTACAGGTCGGGGGCACAGACATCTCATCTGATGAAGACTCTGGAGAGGCTGGTCCTTACCCACCTACGCCCTTGGGTGAGACCATACATAGACCCTCCTCAGTTTGCCTGCCAGCCTGGTGTCATGTGGAAGATGCTGTCATCTATCTTCTGCACTGAGCTCTTTCTCACCTGGAAAGACCCAGGAGCACTGTGAGAGTCACATTCTTTGTTTCCTCCAGTGCTTTTAACACCATACAAGCAGGTCTCCTGAAGGACAAGCTAGAACACAGTGGGGTGGACTGTTACTTGTCAAACTTGATTCTGGATTACCTCACCAACCAACCAGAGTTTGTAAGGTCAATGGGACTGTGTGTCTGACAAGGTGATCAACAGCACAGGCATGCCTCATGGACCAGTCCTGGCACCGTTCCTCTTCACCCTGTACACTGCTGACATCATGAACAGCGCACTGAACTGTCACCTCCAAAAGTTATCTGATGACTCAGCGATTGTCGGCCTCATAATGAGGGCACTGACTGAGTGATACTAAAAAACTAGTCTATGCATTTTTTATTTCACGGTTCGACGTTTGGAACTTTTTACCATCAGTAAGTCCATAAAGTGCAGTTAAAAGCCTTCAGCTGATCCAAAATGCTCCGGAAAGAGTTCTGGTGGAAATTAAAAAGAGATCTCATGTCTACCCTCCTTTAGCTTAACTTCATGGTCTCCCTGTAAAATCTAGAATAGAATAAAGATCCTTCTACTTCCATATAAAACCCTCAATAATCAAGCCCCATCATACATCAGATATTTATTTGTACAATACTTTTCTAACAAAGTACTTTTCTCTCAGTCTGCAGGTTCACCAGTGCTTCCTTGAATCTCTAAAAGTAGAATGGGAGGCAGATGTTTTAGGTAGAGACGAAAGTCTAATTTAGCTGGTGGAAGGAACACAGATCTCTACCTTTCTCATGCCTTGTCCTAAACACTTATATAATATCAGTAAATTTAGGTAAAACACAGACTTTCCTTATCCTGTGCAAATGTGCAAAAAGTAACACAGAAATGGAGGCTTAATTTACAAATTATCAGAAGTCCTAAGGTAATACTCATCCTCCATGAATAGGGTTTACGAGAAAGTTGACAGTTTAAATAACTGCAACTAATGAAAGACTGAATAATAGTGAAGGAGTATTAGAAAAGTGGTTACATTGTCCTGCAGCAGTCTAAGCCTATTGATAATATTATCAATATTTTGCTTACTGCATGCTGGTACGCATATCATCCATATGGTTGCTGGATCTCTTTCTGCTGATTGGTCTCCAGTTAATTTGCCATGAAACACTTAATTTTGGACTTAAAATGCTTTCAAAACTGGTGTTTGTAATTTCAGTTGCAAGCTCCATTATTCAACCCAGAAAGACTAGAAAAAGGTACGCATTAAAAACAACCATCGGACAATCACTGAGAAGTAGATTCGCATGGGACTAGTACAGTATTATCATGGGACCTCTGTGTTTGCCGAAATATGGTAGGTAAAGTAATTTGCAGAGCAACTATTATTTTACAAATCACAGACATGGCGCATTTGCACGAGACTTAGATCACAGACATCCTCCACAATTATTACAAATTACCAGGTTCCCAGGTAATACAAATCCATTGTGAATAGGGCTTTAGTTTTTTTCCATCCCATTGTAGATACATCTGGTCTTACTTTCTGTTAGCTGTGACAACTTCCTGAAAAGGAGGCAGTCAAGAAGAATCAAGAATCAGTTTGGCAGCAGTTGTAGAGCGTCGCTGGTAGCATCTCAGCCCATGTTCTCATCCAAAAAGCTGTCTCAGCTAACAGAACGCCAGACCAGGTATGGTTACAATGGAGAGAAGAACACTAAGAGAAAACAAAAGGTTAACATGGTTGAAATATCGGTAACTAAAGCAGATTGGACAAATGAAGAAAGTATCAGAGAATTGTCCTCCTGCAGTCTAAGCCTATAGCAGCATATCAATAGAAATAACTAAAATAACCTTGTCTTCTGTCTGTCTGTCTGTAGAGTGAGACATGAAAAAGATAGAGCAAAGGAGAACCGTGAGACTGAATTCTTCTGAGAGCAAAGTTCTCTGTTAGGGACATAAGGAATAATCAGACCTCTGATAGATGATGGAGCTTGATTAGTGAGGGCTTTATACATCAAAAGAAGAATCTTAAAATCTATTTTAAGTTTGACAGGGAGCCAATGAAGGGAAGCTAAAATTGGGGAGATATGATCTCTCTTTTTAAGTTTCATCAGAAGTCTTGCTGCAGCATTTTGGACCAACTGAAGACTTTTTACTGCATTTTGCAAATTTCCTGCTAATAAAGAGTTATAATAGTCCAGCCTCTAACTAACAAATGCATGGACTAGTTTTTCAGCATCAGTCCTAGGGAGAATATTTAAAATTTTTGCTATATTCCTAAGGTGAAAGAAAGAAATCTTAGAGGCCTGTTTTGGGACTGGAAAAACATACTGATCAAAAATAACACCAAGGTTCTTTACATTGATACGAGAGGCCAATTTGATGCTATGCAGTTTAAGGGGTTGACTAAGTAGTTAATTTTTTTGAGTTTCTGGTCCAAAGATAACAACTTCTGTCATTTCAGAGTTCAAGAGCAGAAAGTTTAAAGTCATTCACATTTTATATTTTCTAGACATGCCTGTAATCTACCAAACTGACTGGATTCATCAGGATTAATAAATGGATAAATAGAGTAGTGTATCATCACCATAACATTGGAAATTAACACCATGCTGTCTGATGATTTTACCAATATGGAGCATGTATATAGTAAATAGAATTGGGCCAAGTAAAGAACCCCGTGTTACTCCACAAGTAGCCTTACAATGCGGAGAATTTTTATTTTGTCTCGTCTGTTACAAATTGGATTATCAACTGATCTTTTCATGACCTAGTGTTTAGGATTATATGAGAACATCTTAAAATCAAATAAATTATCCATAGCATATTTTAGGGGCCTGATATAAATCCATCCATCCATCCATCTATCCATTATTTAACCTTCTTATCCTTGTGCGGTCGCTGGGATCTGCTGGTGCCCATCTCCAGCTTACAATGGGCAAGAGGGAGGGGTACATCCTGGACAGGTCGCCAGTCCTTCGCAGGGGCCTGATATCAATACAAAATTAGTTTACTTACAGTGCTTGTATCAGTTAAGATAGACTGCTCCCTTAGACTTAGACTAAACTTTATTTATCCCTTGGTATTACTCCTTCATGGAAATTCTGGTTCCAGTAGCTTATATAATACAAAGGACAGAGTTGAAAGCAATATGACATATTAAAGATTGAAAAGACAATATAAAAAATAAAATCAAAATATAAGACAATATAAAAGAGTGTACATAGTACAAAGAGAGTAAGACAGTTGTCCTAGAATATTCTTCTTTTAGTTATTGCACTTGCACTTCAGGGATGTACTGACCATATAAACAAGTAAATTATACAGACTACACAGTAGTTGACTTGAATAGTTGAAGGAAGAATATTGCACATGAGTGACAGTAGGTAATGTATTGCACAAGGGAGGGGGGAGGTGGGGTGCTGATCCTTGTCCCTCTTCCCATCACCTCCTCCTTCCCCCACGTGAGGAGTTGTATAGCTTGATGGCTTGAGGAACAAAGGAGTTCAGCAGTCTGTTGGTCCTGCATTTGGGAAGGAGCAGTCTCCCACTGATCAGGCTCCTCTGATTGGTGAGGACAGTGTGCAGAGGGTGGCTGGCATCATTCATTATGTCAAGCAGTTTCTTTAGTGTCCTTATCCCTGCCACCGTCCCCAGAGAGTCCAGCTTCTTACCAAGCACAGAGCCGGCTCGCCTGACCAGTTTGTCCAGTCTGGAGATGTCCTTCTTGGATGTGCTGCTCCCCCAGCACACCACGGTGTAAAAGAGGACACTGGCAACCACAGACTGGTAGAACATCTCCAACAGCTTGTTGCAGATGTTGAACGACAGCAATCTCCTCAAGAAGTACATCCTGCTCTGTGTCTTCCTATGCAGGTAGTTTGTGTGTGTTGCCCAGTCCAATTTACTGTCCAGCCATACCCCAAGGTATTTGTATGAATCCACAGCCTCCACCTCGGCCCCCTCCAGCAGCACCGATTTAGTCTTTGGTCCATTCCTCCCAAAGTCTATAACCAGCTCCTTCGTCTTGGAGATGTTGAGCTCCAGGTGGTTGGTGCGGCACCAGGCGGAAAAGTCCCCCACCAGACTCCTGTACTCCTCCTCTCTGTTTTCCCTAATACACCCCACAATGGCTGTGTCATCTGCGTACTTCTGTATGTGACATAGCTCACAGTTGTAACAGAAGTCCAAGGTGTATAGGGTGAAGAGAACAGGAGCCAGCACTGTGCCCTGGGGGACTCCAGTGCTGCTGACCACAGTGTCAGAGATGGTGTCTTTAGGCCTGACATACTGTGGCCTGTCTGTGAGGTAGTTGGAGAACCATGTCACCAGGCAGGGGTCCACTCCCATCCTATACAGTTTATCTCTGAGCGGGGGGGGGCTGGATGGTGTTGAATGCACTTGAGAAGTCCAGGAAGAGAATCCTTGCCGTGGCGGTTCCCTTATCGAGGTGGGAGTGTTTTTTTTTGTTGTTTTTTTGTTGTTTTTCTATAGACTTCTAACAGTAATTTCAAATTTACCCCTTCATACGACTATTCTTAACTCTTTAAACAAACTTAAAGCTTAACATTATAAACAATGTGTCGTTAAATCCCCTAAATCTGGTTAAAGATACTGACTGTCTTTTTATGTGTGATCCAACTCATTGATCCTAATCTTTTGCCTTAAGAGACGCTCCTGCAACAATTCTAAAACCCTCTTTGAGCTTTAATTAGGCCTTATGGAGAGGTAAGTGGTCTTGATTGTGTTTACCATCGGTTTTCAGAATTAAAACATTAATACATCCATCTGTCCATCAGGATTATTTTGGTTCTCCATGGCTGTTCAGATCTTTATCTTTTTTTCTTTTTTTCTTTTTAGAGCAGCAGTCTAACAAGCCAGTTCAATATTTGTGAGGCTTGATGTGATACTTTACTTAACTAGTAAGGCCGTTTTTCCTCTAATAACATGGAACAGATTTCTTCTTTTCAACTCGAGAGTCAAATATGAATAAAACAGACAATATAAATTAATCTTTTGTGTCATTATGATGTACACTGTTTAAAACTAATAATCCAGAAGAAAAAAAAGGACAAAAGTAAAAAAAAGAAATTTTAAAATCAATTCCTTTTAAGATTCAGATTTGATTTTCTGTGTTTGATTTTCATTTCTTTCCAGCATACCCTCCCTCGGGTGGATGACATTTTAAATTAAGGCAGGGGCAGCAGGAGGCTTACCCTCATGTTTTCAGTTAATGCTTGTGTAAGATGCATAATTGAAAGGCACACGTATTGATTTTTTTCTCAAGTGCTCAACCAGCTCCATCTATATTACATATGTGCAAGCAGTGAAGTGCTGGATTTGGTCTTGCTCTGTTAATCTTTCTATCTGAATAGTAATTGCAATGGAGCAGCCAGCATACCCATTAAGACGCTAGAAACTGCATTTATATGCCTAAACAGGCGTTTCTACTGTCAGCCTTTAATCCTTTTTATATGTTGCTCTTTTAGCTGGAGGGGGAAACATTAGCAGTTGTCTTTGCTTTTAATAAAAGACAACTGAGCTGAACTGAAGGAAGATATTGAGCATTTACAATTAAGGTCAGCAGAGAGTGTCTTTATTGGATGACACCTTTGCTAAAGCAGGGAACAAATATGAATGTCATGGGGGAATCTGGCTTTCCTTTTGAGGCTATTCATGTCGTTGCTATTAATGTTTACTAGAGGGCAGAAAGGATGCCATTCTCACTCCTGAAAATCTTCTATTGTGTTCAATCAACAGATTCCTGTCCAGACTTTTCTTCAACTAAATAAAGCATGGTCTGAATTTGAAAATCCAAATGGGAAAATCAAGATATTGACTTTGCATATAAAGCTGCAGCTAACAGGGATGACTTATCAACACACAAAACATTCATATTTGTCATATTGTTAAATTGAAATATTGGGATACAGATAAAAGTAAATGTAAAGTTTCTTACATCATACGATGCAAAACCATTCTGCTTCACACTAAGCATACAATTTAAACAGTGATAGCAGGATGATGCTGTGGGGAAAAATGAAACACACTTTTTAAATTTAAAATATATTTTTTAATAGTTATTTTTCTGTCTTTTGTTAGTCATTGTATTGATTGGCATACTGTGCCTTGTTTTACAGCTGTAATGGGAACAGAGTGTGTAAATGTTTAAAGAGTAATTCAGTAGAGATTTGACCATGCGGTAGCCTACTAACATACTAGTCAAGTGCGTTAACACAGCATATTTGTTTTTTTGAGAGATTGCAACCACAGAAATGTTGAGCTGAAAAATACATAAAAAATACATTGAGAATGTCTTGTGAATGAGCTAGTAATTAACCTAAAGAAAAACGTATGAGAAAGGTAAATAAAAAAAATAAAAAAATTATGAAAAGAATGTCACAGCTCCACCCAGTGGTTAATGAGCTTCTACCCTCCAGGTATAATTAGAGGGGAGGTCTGTGCTTCCCTCAGTGTGTTGAAGCCTGTGCTATCACACATAAGGGAAGGGACTGAAAGAAAAAAACACACTTACAGAACAGGCAACATGCATCAACAGGTGTGTGTCCAATTCATTTTATTTGTTTTATGAGCCAATCGAAACCCTGTTAGTGGTTCGTCACTGTGGGTAATGTGATTTTTGTTTTACTGGAAACATCTGTTTCTGTTTGTTTAACAGTAAACTCAACAGTTATTTGTTCACTCCCTTAATTTAAGAAGATTTAAGAAAATATCAGGGAAAATTCTATTCAGTTTTATTTTAGGGTTCCAATTCACAGCAAACATCATCTCAAGGCACTTTACAAGCAAGGTTAGTTCACATTAAAAATAGCTAAATTATAGTTGATCACACATAACACAACAAATTACATTGAGTATTGGCTTCCAGCCTTCACTATTCTTCAACAGGCATGTTGCTAACATGTAAAATCCCTCATACAGCGCATGCGTGAAGTGACAGTGTAAAGGGAAAACTCCCCTTTAACAGGATGAAAGCTAAGGTAGGACATTCATGATAGTGGACAAGACAGTGTCTCAATGAAGTAATAGTTGGGGAACAGCACTGATGCTCCAGAGAACTGAATTAAACTACCACTCTGCTTACTGGTTTTTATCATGGGTTGTTGGAGGACTAAATGATCACTGTTTTCCACACACTCAAAGGGAAAATAATAATTTACAGTAAATAATTTATACTAATTTTGCTCATATTTTACCTAATTCAGATTTTAAGAGGTGGATAATAAACACAGAAAATACCAATGCTGTATGTAACTCTTATTTCTACATTTTTTGAAGCCATCATCATCATATTTGAAGAGAAAGGCAATTTACTAAGGGAACAACATATTGTAAACAAATTCTCCAAAGAGCCCAAGTATGAAAACAAATAATCACTAAAACAGCTGTGCAGTTTGCAATTAGGATCAATGCTAATAAGCTGAGGGAAAAAGGCAGAACCAGGAGAAAAAATTTGGATGGAACCTAATTGCCTTCTGTTATCTTAATGCAATGAGATGTTACAGTGTTCCACACTAATACATTACACTTCTAAGGCATCTAATTACTGTAGTTTGTGTGTAATATGCAGGAGGCATTATCGTGTAATTCTCCCACTTGCAGAGCCTAAATCCAAAATATATAAGGTCATTAAATCATTTCAATTGACATATATTTCTAGGCCACGATCATGGAAAGCTTCCATGCCTGGTTTATACCATATATACTGCAATTTGGAATAATAAAAAAAACAAAATAAATTAAATAATGAAACCACAAACTTTTTCAACTTTCATCTGCTGATATAGAAGGAAATTCAATCCTACAACAATTCCATTTAATTCCAAAGTGAAATTAAATTGTAGTTATTTTATTTTGGCTGTAGGAAGGACTGATCTCCTGTAGCTGTTTGTATTACAGCAAAGCTTTTAAGCCACTGACTGAAGACACGATGTTGTTGTATAACAGTGTATTGGAAAGGCTTGTTGACGCATAGACCTGTTTCTTCTGAAGTTTTTAAACCAAGTAAATCTGCATGAATTTAATGATTAAAGCTAACGGAGATTTTGCACTGTCAAGTTAAAATAAAATATTTACACTGCCTGTAAGTATGTTTTACAATAAAGAAATATCTTCTGTAAAATCTATGTTTGGTTTCAATCAAAAACAATAATATGTAACATCTCTGGAAATATGAAAGAGAAGTTGTAATTTAATTCCCACACATCGTAGAGCACAACATAACAATATGGTCTCTGGTTTAGGTAGCCTTGTCTAAATATATTTGGATAGTTCCTGTGTGAAAGCAGCTCATTACAGTATATACTTATTTTCAGGGCCTTTTTGGTAAGGATTAAAACATAATCATAAGCTAGTAAAATGAATCATGTTAGTGAGGTTTCTTAAAAGCTTAAAGCTGATTTCCCCTTGCTTTGGCACTGCAAAAGTTATGTTTTCCCTTTCTTTTTTCCCCTCTAATCTTTTTAAATTTCCTTGTTGTTGAAAATATACTATATAGATAAAATCTCCTTGCCCTTTCCTTTTAAGTCAAATGTTGTATATCTTTTACTACTTACTGGATTCTAATAAACCTTCTTAACAGTAGTGCTGGATCTTGTTTACACAAACATTCCCGGTGCGTACAGAGCAGAGCCCCGCCCCACCACTGCTATTCAGACCACATCTCTGTGATGCTCATCCAAGCATACAGACCTTTCATCAGACGTGCCAACACAGAACAGAAGCAAGTGAAAGCCTTGCCTGCAGGAGCCATCCCTGCTCTTCAGGTCTGTTTTGAGCATACTGACTGGGACATATTGAGAAGCTGCAACATCTGATGACTCCATCAACCCAAAGGAGTACACATAATCAGTGATTGGCTACTTCAGCAAGTGCATTGATGATGTTACTGTCTACAAAACTATCACAGCTTACCCCAAGCAGAAGCCGTGGATGACTGCAGAGGTCCTTGTGATGCTGAGAACCCGGGACAAAGCCTTCAAGTCAGGGGAAAAGGCAGAGCCAAGCTTTCCTGGTGCATCAGAGAGGCAAAGCGCACCTACGCACAGAAAATCCACGCCCACTTCCAAGACACTGCTGACAAGCGGCACATATGGCAGAACATCCAGACCATCACCAACTACAAGACACCTCCACTTACTTGTAACAGTGATGCCTCCCTTCCAGATACGCTGAACAACTTCTACACAAGGTTCGAAGCACAGAACTGCACGACAGAAGAAGAAGATGACACTTTTACCGAACGACGAGGTATTGCACCTTTCCACAGCCGTGGAAAACTCTATGTGTGGAGAACTCTACACAGAGTGAACCCATGGAAAATTTGCGTACCATCCAAACCCTTCAATAGACGATGCCATCGCAACTGCCCTCCACCTGGCTCTCACCCACCTGGAGGATGAAAACAATTATGTTCAAATGATGTTCATCAACTTCAGTTCACCATTCAACACCATCATCCCGCAGCATCTGATCGCAAAACTGAGATTGCTGGGCCTCCCTCTGCAACTGAGTCCTGGATTTCCTGACTAAGATACCACAATCAGTCGGGATGGTTGTTGACTTTAGGAGAGCTCCAGGCATCCACTCCCCACTAAACATCAACGGCTCTAAAGTGGAAATTGTGAAGAAAAACCAAGTTCCTCTGTGTTCACATTGCAGAGAACCTTGCCTGGTCCCTCAACACCAGCTCCATTAAGAAGAAAGCCCAGCAGCGCCTCTACTTCGTGCGGAGACTAAGGAAAGCACTTCTTCCATCTTCCGTCCTCACCATGCTCTACAGAGGGACTCTAGACATCTTCTTGAGCACCTGCATTACCGTCTAGTTCGGGAACTGCAATATCTGTATTCACAAGTCCCTACAGCGGACAGTGAAGACACAGTTTCTTCGCTCAAATGCCGTCCGGCAGAAGATACTGAAGTATCCGAGCTTCCACCACCAGACTGTGCAACAGCTTCGTCCACCATGAAGTCAGAGACACACAGAGAAAGGGCTGAGCCCAAACACCCCCACCCACCGGGGAAAGATTTCCACTCCATTCTATAAGAAATACAAATTTCTACTTCAGTAAATGCTGTGATCATGTAGATTCTATACGTTAAAGTATTTTATAGCTCTGCACCTTATACTCACCACTCAATTTAGATTATACCATATTAGTATTGCACTGTCTTGTCTTAAATTGTCTTATATCCACGGATGTAATAGTTTTTTTTGGGGGGGGGCACAGGTGACATGTCCCCTGCACTTTTTCAAATGTCCTATTTGGTCCCCTGCACTTTTTACTGTCTAAAAACAATGTTCCGCTACACTACACCAAAATTGTTAGCACTAGGACCAAGCGTGGCGCGCCTTCTGCGCCGCTACCTGTACTACCTGGCGCTGGAGAAGTCGCAGCTAACGGACTACATCACGGAGAAGTTGTGGAACGCCGTGCTGGCTGGGGAGTGTGTGTGCAAGTATATATATGTAAATACTAATGGTATAAAAAATAATATAGTAGTCGTGGGAAATAGTAAAAATGGTTCTTAAAGGTTGTTTTGCATTTTACTTTTTTTTTTCATTTACATATTAGTGCCTAATAAGTTTGACACAATCAAGTAGGTGTTTTCAGCTGTGGCGATTTTAGCCCTTTTCTGGGGGTGCTTTAGCGGCCCTAAAACTGTACCTCAGCAACCCTGAAAAATTGAGAAACTGTGATTACAATTTTGTAAGTAAAGCTTAAATAAGTAAGGAATAAATTATGATAATCATAAACGGGCCAGTGACATCCTTTTTATTGTTTTTTTTTTCCACAAGTCGGTTCCTCGATGTGTTCAGCAGCAGATGTATTGTGAGGCTGCCAGCAGTAAAATATAAAAATACGGTGGGCGACGGTTGCAAACGCGCAAAGCACCCCCCCCCCCCCCTTCCCTTTCTACTCTGTAGTCTGTTGTCTCCTATGGCGTGATTTTTGTGCCACAAGGTTTGCGCGCACAGAGCTATATGATGGAGCAAGAATTGTGAACATGTGCGTATGAATCTCAAAGGCTTGCGCGCTCATAGGTGCGCGCGCTCGCTCATAGGTGCGCGCGCTCGCTCATAGGTGCGCGCGCTCGCTCATAGGTGCGCGGACACACGCTCAACTCTGACAAAATGCTTGCTCGCTCGCTCAGCTCATGTTGCTCGCGCTTGGCTTTGTGTCTGCGCTCCCAACTCTACGTTGTATGAAAATGAGCCACGCTCCCAGCTAATCAAAGACTGGGGCTTTATAGATTTATGTAGGTCTACATGTAAAATGTAGAATTTGATCCCCTTTATGCGGGTCAGTTTTTGAAACACTGACCCGTAATGTCTACTTTGTCATAGATGGACATACGCTCTTTTTTAAAGAAACTAGGCACACAGCCACATTCAGGTAAGGGAATATAAAACAATCCCACTAGCAGGACAGCTCAACAAAGAGAGGAGCACAGGGAAGGAAAAGAAGAAAGGGAGCAAGAGGAACCATCAGGTTAGAAAAAAACCCAGTACAGGACCACTATGGATTATTTTTTACCAGCAATTAGGGGGCAGACTTTTATTATCAGCATCTTTATTCAGATGGCTATTTGCAGTGCAAAATATTATGCATTGTGATTTTTTTGGGATGGGCAATTTTAAGTGGCAATGCAGTACTTAACTAATTTAGGATTATTTCTTTGATATTTAAGAGGGGAAATTGTGTGCAGCATTGGCTTTATTTATTTGAAGGTTATTTTGTGGTTCAGTACAAAATGTTTTATGTGTACAAAGATGGAAAGAGGAGCATGGAAAGAGAGGGCAAAAAAAGTCAAGAAGAAGGAAAAAGAGCCAGAGAAATGAATGGGACAGAACAGGATCTGGAAGAAATAGGTGAGATAATGAGCATATATTTTTATAGGGACAAAAAAACACTTGATAGTTAAAGGTGCAGTAACTTTATGTTCATATTTGTTAGCATCATATAATGAAGTTTAAGCTTCTGACCCACATAAACAGAGGACTCTCAAGAGATCAATTATAATTAATTTATTGAAAGGTGTGGTTGATGATCCAGCAACAGGGGACAGCGGGCAACAGCAATGTACGGAGGGACAACTGGAACAGCGGGAGACCTCTGAAGGTGAGGACAGAGCAGGTGAGTAGATGTTGCACGGTGGGAGGATAATGTTGAAAGGATCTTACTTTGAATGGATGGATGGTTGACGCCAGCGGTAATCCAACGGAGAGGTTGTCCAGGGGGTGTGGGCGGCAGATGGAGTGGTGCTGGAGCGGGAAGACCGAGCTGAGCCAAGAGGAGCGGGGAGACCAGATGGATGTGGCTGACCAGAGTGGAGACTTGAGTTGGTTTGAGCCCTTGAGATTCCGGTGACCTGAAGTGAGCACAGGAGATGTTGAGGGAATGGGAAAAAAACAAAGTATCAAAATAAAGTTCACTAATAAAAAATCAAAAACTAGATAAGGCGACTGAAAGCAAACTAGAAAAAAACTCTGGAGAAAAACACTAAAGCGACAGAACTAGAAAATACAAGTTTCACTAGAGACTAGAGACTGACGCTGAGAACTTGAGAAAACCGGGAGCAAACAAACACTCAGGCGTCGAGTACTTCTTTTTCTTTTTTGTGGTGGTTGGCAAGCAACTTATTGATGTGCATTAGTGCCATCTACTGGAGTGGAGTTTGGATCGGGATGCTAGATACATATTAACCCCCTCAGAAAGAAGGGGGAAAAAATACAAAAGTCTAATAAAAAAAAACTTATATCCTTTCGATCAATTTCGTTTAAGGTAATTTAATAAAAATATTAAGCAGTAGAAATTTTATCCAAAATATATTTAACTGTAATTTGTTTTCTTGTAATCTACATACTAATTCCCTTCTCTCAACAGAATATTTAGAACAAAACAAAACGACTTGTTTTACTCTCTCTTCTTGAAGACAAAAATTACAATTTCCTGTTGTATTTCCTCTTTTCTACTTTCCTCTTTTCTACTTCGTCCGGTTCTCCTCCTTACACCAACATTTCTTTGAATACTGTAAAGCCACCTACCAGTTTTATCTTCTTCCCATTGCTTCTGCCATCTTTCCTTAACCTTTTGTTTAATAATAGATTTGATTTCTTCTTTACTGTATGGAACCAAGATATCAATATAACTGTTTTTTGTAGCTTGTTTTGCATATTTGTCTGCCAACTCATTACCTATTATTCTTACATGTGATGGTATCCATGTAAACATAACTAATAAACCCATTGCCTGAATTCTATAAATTAATAACTGAATCTCTAATAAAAGGTCTGGTTTACAAAGAGCATGATTATTGTTTTATTGAATATAATGATGAACTTGAATCAGAACATACCAACCTTCTTAATGGCCGAAGTTCCTCAATCCAACCTAAATCGATTTCTATCATCTCTCCTGTATAAACCAAAACTCCATCAGTAGCTCTTTTACATTTTTTAATTTTTAATTCTGGAACAATGAATGACACCCCATTGTTGTCATTTGAGCTTTTTGAAGCATCAGTATAAATTCGGACATACCCATAGTACTTGTTTTCTAAATAGGATTGTACTGAAAATTAATCTGAAAGGTTTTCTTTTTTCCTTTTCTCCAACAAAGTAAAATCAACAACACTATTATGAAATAGAGATGGAGGAACTGGTGAAAGAGGAACGGTTCGACTGATATTTATATGAGATAAACCAAATTCCTTTATAATAAATTTTCTATCGCCCAACCATAGATTTTAAACTGTTTTTGTTCCTTTCCCAACTAGGTTTTAAAATTTCTTGACATGGATGATTTCCATTATAACCCTTTAAATGACACCAGTAATTAGTCTTTAACTGTACTCTTCTGAAATGAAGCGGCATCGCTCCCATTTCTACTAGTAAAGCTGATGTTGGAGTTGTTCTGATGGCACCTGTACATAACCTCAAGGCTTGATACTGAATACTATCTAATTTTTTGAATAGTGTTTCTGATGCTGATCCAAAAGCTATACTGCCATAATCAAATACTGACCTTATCAAACCAGTATATATTGCTTTCAATGCTTTTCTCTCAGCTCCCCACTCACTTTCCACCAAACATCTCAGTATATTAAGAACTGTCTAACACTTATCCACTACTTTCTGAATATGAACTTTCCAATAAAGTTTCTCATCCAGCCATAAACCCAAAAACTTCAATTCCTTTACCGTTAACTCATGATTATATATTTGCTGTTTTAAATTTTCAGATACTTTCTCCCTTGTAAAAAATAAAGTCTTTGTTTTGTCTATAGAAATTTAAAATTCCCATTTAAAAGACCATTCTTCTATATCATTAATTGCTTCTTGTATCTTTTTAACACTTAACTTTAAATTTTTACACCTCTTCCAGATTGCTCCATCATCAACAAATAAAGAAAACCCCATTCCACTCTCCAAACTGTCAAACATATTAATAGAGAAAAACAAAGGACTCACTATACTTCCCTGAGGTTTACCATTCTCAACAAAAAACCTTTCTGACAATTGTTGTCCTATTTTTACTTGTATTTATCTACCTTGTAAAAAATGTTTTATCCGATAAAACATTGACCCACTAATTCCCACAGGCGTCGAGTTGTTGATCCACCGCTCCTCTTATACTGCTCAGCTCATCAATGCCAAGAGGAAACACCTGGCAGGTGCAATGGCTGTGGAAGGCAGCCCAGTATAGAGAGAGCACTGCCGACTCCCTGTGGACAACCTGGAGACGAAGCTGAAAAGACTCAACTTGACAGTAATTTCACTATGTAGTGACTATTTGTCCCAAAACTCAAATAAAAAAAAAACAACAAAAAAAACAAAAGGTGAATTGAACTCAAACCT
>JAVLVB010000087.1:1048979-1066046 GCA_032876305.1 Orestias chungarensis | reverse complement strand
AAAGACTCAACTTGACAGTAATTTCACTATGTAGTGACTATTTGTCCCAAAACTCAAATAAAAAAAAAACAACAAAAAAAACAAAAGGTGAATTGAACTCAAACCTTATCACCACCCACTTGCATAATGAGGTGTCTAAAATCAACCTATTTATACTGTGACACACCCACATCCCAAACTTAAATTAATTAACTAATTAAGTGAATTACTAACCAAAGAACGTATTTTAAATAACAAATTAAACAAAAATTCTACTTACAAATTAACTAGAAAATAGGCAAAATATAAAAATGAACTCAATAATCTAAATTCTAAGATTTAACTAAAAATAGAGAAATAACTCCTACACACTATGTAAATAAGTTATAACAGGTTTGGCTAAATAATCGGTGAGTATTATCCTGGTACTTAGCCTTGTTAATTACTCTTGTTGCTCCTTATTGAAGTTTGATTAGTGTCTGTTGTGCTGTTTAGTGATTAATTACCCAAACCTCTCTGGAGTCACTTAAATAAAGTCAGGCTAGAGAACGTCAGAGAATGTTAGCAGATGTTTCCTATGTGAATGTATGCCCATAAGAAGTCACACTTAGAAAAATGCACCAACGAATATCTTCCCTTGGGCCTGTCCTGGTGGAGACTGCAGGGCTAAGCACCCCTAAAGGTAAAATCCTAAAATCGGCACTGGTTTTCAGAAATAGAGTTAATGACAAAGGAAGAGTGAGGATAATGTTTTATGATACTATATAAAATAAAATACAATTTCATACACCTGTCAAACACATGCTGAACAGGAACTTTTACAGGACAAATTAAGATGAAATAATAACAAAAACAAAAATGTGAATTTTGTTTGAATTTTATGTTGGGGGAGTGGGAGTTTGTTACTATTATCTCACGATAACAAATTAATTTTATATTTTACCATATTTTTTTTATTTTTAAATGCAACAAATTCTACAATAAAGAATTTACATGTATATAAACTATACAAAATATATAGTCTATATTGTAAATAATTTTTTTTATTGTAGCTCCATAAATAAAAATATCAGGTTTAGTAGACATAACTAAATTGCTACATCTGAATACTAGAACTGATAAAATAAACATCAATTATTTTCCAACAAGTTTTATGTGTGCTAGGTGACTTTGTTTTAATGTAAAGCTTGAAGAATATTTATTTACAGACAACTTATGTTTAAAAATGTACTGCTCAAACTTATTACAATGTGTAGTTATACATTTGTGCTGTTGTCTTTACAACATACCCTGCAGTCATGCCCGGGTTGTTTAAAACTGTGTTTGTAAGGATGACTGTGTCATTCCTCGAGGGAAGCTGGATGGTAAGAATGCAAGGTTTTTTTTCGGTACATCCCCCGGCAGGAACTTGTTTTAACAAGATGTCCTCCAGCTTCTCACCTGTGTTTTTTTTTTTTTTTGTCTCATGAAAATATAGATTTGAAAGATTTATTTATGTTTGTAATAAAAGTTATCAAGTGTGTGTACATGCCAAAATACTGATCATTTTTCTTTTGTTATGTAGATAAAAATTAATATATTGGAATAAACTGAGCTTGATGGATTGTGTGATGGCTAAGACCAACTGTAATACATGTATGTTTGGATTGATTTGTCTTTTTTTTTGGGAAAGTGTCTTTATAGGCAGTTTCTATTTGCAGTAAATAAGCTGAATTGTATTACAACTAACTGAAATAGGGGGGTCAAATAAAACCAAATGTTTATCTTTCTACAATCTCAATTTATTAAATATACTCCACTCCCTCTCTCTCCTGGGAATTTTGATCAAAAATTATTTCAAAAGATCTGATCTGTCAAAGTCATATCAAGATAAGGCTTTTTATTGTGTATAATTTAATAAAAAAAATTGTATTCTGGCAAAAACCTGAAAAGTGTTGGATTTAAGTCTTCAAACAGGATTAAACTTAAAAGGATGGCAAGAGCGAAAAATGAATAATTAGTAAAGAGAAAAACAGCCTTTGTGAAATTTATCGTTCAAGAAACAATACTTACGAAAATTGCTTAAATGTGTATTATGCGAACTAGGTTGTTTGTACAAGGCATATCCTAACAGCAAATCATATACCCAGTTAATTGTAAATAATAAAAAAATCTATTTTCCCAAGATTTGTTAAGTCATTATTCAGTTTTCTTTATATTCCCGTCAACTCTGACAGCAATCCATATCTTTGCTAAAGTCCCACAGCAAACAATGTTGGTTTTCTTAAATACACAATCGTTTACAAAAAGGCTGATTTTTCAGACTAAAAGTACCTTTGTTTGTTTTTAAATCGTGAACTTTAAGCAGGTCTTCAAAGACCATTTTCATCATGTTTACATTTTACAAGTTGTGACAAACAGCAAACAAAACTTGTTATGGCTTTATTTTAAAATGTGCACGGTGGATCGTTGGCATAACTCTAGAGCTAAAAGTTGGCTTTTTTAGTTGTCTGATGAAAGTTATCCGATGCTAATCTCTGAATTTGGTTACGCAGACATAGGTTTGTGGCTGTGACACCTTGTCTTGTTAGATAATAGGTTAAAAATTGCCCTGTGAAAATGTCCATATTATTCTTTGGACCTCTCAACATGTTTGTTTCCTGATATTAAAGTTGCTTTTTGTTAACCTATCAACTTTGAAAACCTCTGTGGCCTTCACAGCGTAGGTACATTTAAGCGAAAATAAAATGTTTACTAATAAATAGGGATGCACCGATACCGACACTGTTATTGGTCCGATACCGGACATAAGTAATCTACTCGTACTCATACAATTGCCACCGATACCACCCGTGGCGCTACTATTGGGCCTGGGTGGGTCTTATGGCGCGACCTCTGTGTCACTAGGCACAGAGCCACCTGAAGGAGCAACATCCCCAAGCGTCTGCGCACGAATAGCGCGCCTGCTAAAGGTGCCCGGACACGCGCTCAACCCCGACAAACCGCCTGCTCACGCTCGGCTCCGAGTCCGCAACGTTACATTATATGCAAATGAGCTGCACTCCCAGCTAATCAAAGACTGGCCTTTTTCATCCAATTAGAAAATTTCTCCCAAATACACAAAGTTGATTCATACTCTCATACTCACTAGCCGACAAACATAGACAAAGAGCTGAGCGCGAGCTGAGTGGGCGAACAAGCTTTTTGTCAAGGTTGAGCGCGCGCCCGAGGAACCCTTGAGCGAGCGCGCCAGAGATTCAGACACACAAACCCACGACCATTGCTCCCCCGGACTTCCTGCACCCGCAGACCTTGTGGCACAAAAACGACGCCACACTGAGTAGCTGTCCTCCGTACCGCAAAAAAGCATTTCAGTGTTTTTACTGTATATTTGTTGTGGTTTAAAGTAAAGAACGTCTTTTACTATTTACTGCGACTACTATACTATTTCTATACTAGAACTATTTACATATATATACGTGCGCACACACACACTCTCCCAGGCCATCACGGTGTTCTTCAGCTTCTCAATGATGTAGTCCGTGTTCTGCGAGTTCTCCGGCGCCAGGTAGAACAGGTAGCAGCACAGAAGGCGCGTCCACACGGACCAGCTGGCGCAGCTGCTGGTAGAAGCCCACCCAGGCGTGACTGGCTGAAATTTTTTTTTAAATTCTTTAAGTTCAGAATGCAAATTGTGATGGAAATTTTAAAACACTGAATTAGACGGACCCGTTTAAACCAGCCAAGCTTGTAATGAGCTTGGGCAGCTAAAACACAACTAGCAAGTTAAGTTAGCAAGTCAAAATGCTTATCTAACGAGAAGTGGCAAAATAAAATATTACTATGATATGGAACAGTCAGCTAACGCTTGACAACAGCGAAAAAAATTGTTGTAACTTTATCAATTTACCGTAGAAAACACTTCCGAAAACAACACTCTACACACAATAATATTCTTGCAAATTTAAAATGTTATCCAAGTTCAAAATAAATGACCATGTGAAGCCTGGTAGAGGGATTTCATACATATGTGAAAACCACTCAATTCCCTCACTTCTCTTTCTCATTGACATATTCTGGGTTGAAGCACTGCTGCCTGAGAAGCCTATGTAATTACTCATTGAACGTATTTGATTACGGAATTACCTGAGCACATTTGATAGGTGGCTGAAGGTTTCAGCTAAAAATTTGCATTTGGAGTACGAGGACAGAAAAACATTTAATTTGGCCCAGCTGGCCAATTGCAACAAGCAAGGATAAGGGTTGCTTTGAATAGAATTTTTTAGGAGAGCAAGAAGAAAAGCTACCCGTATGTTGTTCCATTCAAAACATCTACATATAATTAAGTCATCAACTTCTCAGTACAACACAACACTCCTGACAAAGTTCTTTATTTATTCTGTTTTAAATCTTATTTTTTATTTTTTTCTAAAAATGTAAGAAGGTATAAAAAAGGTAACTGAGGCAAGGTAGGATCAGGCAGGTGGTACTTTCTTTTATCAGGGAAAACGTGTAATGATTAGACACCTACTCTGACGTGAAAGGGACACTCTTTCCTTAACTTGGTGCACTTGTTTAACCTGAAAAGAAACCTGGCAACCAACTCTCTAAAAGGTTAGTTAAGAAAATTAAATGTCTTACTGGCATTTTGTCAATTTAGTGAATAATGCTCTAATTTGTTTGATTTACTTTGGTCTATTATGGCTCATAGTTAAGCATACAACTACAGGCCACTTTGTTAGGTACACTTGTTCAATTGCTCACAGATAGCACTTAACCAGTTAATAGCACAGCAACTCAAAGGATTCCCGGATGCCCTGAAGACAAAGGGGTGAACATGACATGGTTGCTTGTGCCAAATGGATAAGTTTGAGTATTGAAAAAAAGCTGACAAAATGAAACTGTCACTAGCAAGCATCTCTCTGGTTGACAAAAATAAGAGTGGGATTTTTGCGAATGAAAGTTACATATTAGCTGCAGCATTCAGAATACAGGATCCGAAAAACTGTAAAACAAGCACTTATCCATCCTGCCTTTTAACAGTTTAAGCTGCCGGTGGTGGTTTCTTAGCCCTCTTTGGGCCCTTTAGTATCAGTTGCACATTGTTTGAAACCTATAGCCTACATGAATAATGTTGCTGACCATCCATAGCCTTTTGACCCAAGTGCACCCCTTGGATGGACCATGTCACAAAGTTCAAATCATCTCAGACAAGGTTTTTGAACTTTGCAAAAAAGAATTGCTGTAATAACAAATTCAGAGCCAAAAATCATCTGCATTATGGTGATGTATAATGTACTGTTCTTGGATGGTATTGATATACAGTTACATATTTTTTTTTTGTTCTATAATGTATATGCCAACCATTTTGAGCTATCAACAGCCCATTGTTTCAGCTGTTTCCATCAGTCTGCTGTCCTGTGTTTCATTTACCTTTGAGGTTGGGACTCAGAGCTGGGAGTCATGTGATCCAATAGTTAATTATTTCAGTTACCATTGTTTTAAAAGACAAGACTTCACAATCGAAATGTTTAGATAGCCACTGTTAGTAGTACCTTCAAGCTCATGAAGCTGTACTTTCTACATAAATATGTCACCTAATTTGTATATTTACAAGGGTGGCGTTGGGAGATTAAAGATTTAAACCCGAAGAAAGGGAGCAGACAATTGAATGAAAGTTTTTACTTCGGATAATTGGTGAAGATATTGCAATATTAAAATGGTACAATGGTTCCTATCCAAATAAAGTCTGCCTAACTAAAAGCTTATCAGTAAATTTCATCATGTGATCCTGTCTGGTGAAGTAAGAGTAATTTATTATTATGAGCACTATGTATCGAGATGAGTGCTTTCAACTTGACAGCTTTGGTGTTTTTGGCATTGAAATAGTAATAGTAAATACTTCATTAAATGGCAAACACAAATATTAAAATGCAATGTGGTTGAATATATACAAGCTTTAGTGCAATGTTGTGCTAAAGGAAAATAAGTACCAGAGACCACAGACCACAGAGGTGACGTTGATATGGTGGTACGTATTGACTTCACGACATGTTGTTGCTCCGTTTGTCTGTTAGCGTCAGCTAGCTCCGCACGCTCTCTTATTACTCCGAATTCTCTGTACTGAGACGTTTCTAAACACACCTTCACGTTAATCACACATTTCTGTTGCTTCACTGAAGTTTTTAGAAACCGTAATTGTTCTAAACTGACCCTTTTTGTGTAGTGAGCACTCGCTAGCTTAGTTAGCTTAGCTTCTAGCGGTGCTATGGCTTCTCCCTCTGCTTCTCCTCTTTCCTGCTCTGTGTGTCAGATGTTTAGTTATTCCTCTGCCTCCTTTAGAGATAATGGTACTTGCATTAAATGTAGCATTTTTTTAGCTTTGAAGGTGAGGGTGTGTGAATTGGAAGCTCGGCTCCGTGCTGTTGAATCACCCGTTGATAGCCGTGGCCCATTAGCTAGCGTGGAGCCAACAAGAACAGGTTGCCCTAGTGATCCTCCAGCAGTTCCCATGCAGCTGGGAAATCAGCCTGGCTGGACTGTGACTGTACGCAGAAAGCATAGTCCCAGAACCCAGCCTTTGGCTCACTACCAACCTGTTAACGTTTCAAACCGATTTTCCCCACTCAGCGATACACCCACTGAGAAACAGACTCTGGTAATTGGCAGCTCCATAGTCAGAAACGTTCCTTTAGAGAAACCAGCAACCATAGTCAAATGTTTGCCAGGAGCCAGTACAGACGACATAAAATCATACCTCAAACTGCTGGCTAAGGATAATCGTAAATACAGTAAGATTGTTATTTATGCTGGCGGTAATGACACCCAGTTACGCCAATCGGAGGTCACTATAATTAGTGCTAAAATTAGCTTCAGTGTGTGAGTTTGCAAAAACAATGTCGGACTCTGTAGTTTTCTTTGGTCCCCTGCCTGATTGGACCAGTGACAACATGTTTAGTCGCATGTTGTCATTTAACCGTTGGTTATCTAGGTGGTGTCAGGAAAACAGTGTCGGTTACATTGATAATTGGAAAACCTTTTGGGGAAAACTGGTCTGATACGGAGAGACGGCATCCATCCCACTTTGGAGGGAGCAGCTCTTCTTTCTAGAAATATGGCAGAATTTATTAACTCCCCAAATTACTGACAAACCAGGGTCCAGACCAGGAAGCAGAGTTGTAGTTTAGAACTCCTCTCTACGGCTTCTCTACAGTTACCTACCCAACATCCATTTGAGACGGTGTCTTGCTCACGGCCAAAACCAAATAGATTAAAGATCAATCTAAAAAGAGCTAATCATGAAAATCTCATAAAGATAAAAACAACTCAGATGAAACAAAAATGTACAACTATTAGGTGTGGCTTATTGAACATCAGATCTCTATCCTCAAAATCCTTATTAGTTAATGATTTAATTCTTGATAATCAAATTGATTTGCTTTGTCTCACAGAAACCTGGCTGCAGCATGAGGATTATGTTAGTATCAACAAATCAACTCCCTCTAATTATTCAAACTTTCACATTCCTCGAAGTACTGGGAGAGGTAGAGGAGTAGGAAGCATTTTTCAATCTGATTTATTAATTAATCCCAGGCCAACTAATAGTTATGGTTCTTTTGAACATTTAACCCTTAGCCTTCTTCATCCAACCTCTAAAAGAATTAAACCACTTCTGTTCGTGATTTTGTATCGTCCGCCAGGTTCTTTACTCTGAATTTATATATCAGATCTCAGATTGTTTATCTGAAATAGTGTTAAACACTGATAAAATCATTAAAATGGGAGATTTTAACATTCATGTTGACACCAAAAATGATAGTCTAAATCTAGCCTTTACTGCCATTTTAGACTCAATTGGCGTCACTCAAAAAATCCAAACACCTACTCACTCTCTTGGTCACACTTTAGACCTTGTACTGATTTATGGCGTTGAGTGTGAAAAAGTTATAGTACTGCCTCATAACCCTCTCCTCTCTGATCATTTTTTGATAACTTTTGAGTTCTTTTTCACCGAGTACTTAAAATCTGAAAAAAAATGTCTTTATAGTAGGTGTCTATCGGACAATGCTGTTACGGCCTTCAAAGAATCCATTCCACGTCTAATTTCTTTTGTATTTCAGATAAAAGCAGTGGAGGGCAACAAATTAATTTCATGCCCTACACAGATTGATTCTGTTGTTCATAGTATTACGTCCTCATTGCGTACAACATTAGACAACGTAGCCCCCATAAAAAGGAAAGTGATTACTCATCGGAGGTTGGCCCCCTGGTTTAATTCAGAACTTCGTACTTGAAGGGAAACACCAGGAAATTGGAGAAGAAATGGCGGTTTTCGCTTTCAGAGGAGTCCTATTTATCCTGGAAAAACAGCATGCTTCTGTACAAAAGGAACCTGTGCCAAGCTAGATCTGCATATTTCACTTTTCTAATAGAGGAGAATAAGAACAATCCTAGGTTTCTTTTTAATACAGTTGCTAAAAGTACGATAAATGAAAACTGTTATATCACCCATTCCTCCAACTCTTAGTTGTAATGACTTTATGGAATTCTTTATTGATAAAATTGAATCTATTAAAACTACCAAACATAACCACTACCTCTGTAAGCAATGAGGCAATGAATGTGGCTCTGGAGCCTGATCTCTGTTTGAAGTGTTTTGTTCCAGTTGAGCCTTCTGAGCTTTCAAAAATATTTTCTTCATCTAAGCCTTCAATTTGTATGTTGGATCCAATCCCAACAAAATTGTTTAAAGAAGTATTTCCTATTATTTTTACCCCCTATTTTGGAAATTATTAATTTGTCATTAGTGAATGGTTATGTACCAGAGGTTCTTAAGGTAGCTGTAATAAAACCCCTCCTTAAGAAACCTTCTCTTGATCAAGAAAACTTAATAAATTACAGACCCATATCTAAACTTCCTTTTTTTATCTAAAATCCTTGAAAAAAATTTTGCTAATCAACTGAGAGAGCATTTGAGGAATAATGACCTATTTGAAGAATTTCAGTCAGGTTTCAGAGCTCATCATAGCACTGAGACAGCTCTCCTTAAAGTTACAAATGATATTCACATGGCCTCAGACAATGGGCTCGCGTCTTTTCTAGTTCTGTTAGATCTCAGTGCTGCTTTTGACACAGTCAATCACAATATCCTCATTGAAAGGCTCAAACAAACTGTGGGGATCAAGGGAAGAGCACTAGGCTGGTTTAAATCGTATTTGTCTGATAGGTCCCAGGTTGTTCATCTAAATGACAAATCTTCTGCGCACTGTATGGTTACTTGTGGAGTACCACAGGGTTCTGTTCTTGGCCCCTATTCTATTTACTATATACATGCTCCCTATTGGTAAAATCATCAGACAGCATGGTGTTAATTTCCACTGTTATGCTGATGATACACAACTGTCTTTATCTAAAAATCCTGATGAATCCAGTTAGTTTGGTAGATTACAGGCATGTCTAGATAACATAAAATGTGTATGACTTTAAACTTTCTGCTCTTGAACTCTGAAAAGACAGAAGTTGTTATCTTTGGACCAGAACCTCTGAAAAAGAAATTGCTTAGTCAGCCAATTGAACTGGATAGAATCAGGTTGGCGTCTGGTGACCATTTAAAGAACCTTGGTGTTATTTTTGATCAGGAAGTGTCTTTCAAGTCCCATATAAAACAGATCTATAAGATTTCCTTCTTTCACTTTAGGAATATAGCAAAAATTTAAAATTTTCTGTCTAGGACAGATGCTGAAAAGCTAGGCCATGCTTTTGTTACTTCAAGGCTGGACTATTGTAACTCTTTATTAGCTGGAAGTTCACAAAATGCAATTAAAAGTCTACAGCTGGTCCAAAATGAGATAATATCAGAGAGATCAGAGAGATCATATCTCCCCAATTTTAGCTTCCCTTCATTGGCTCCCTGTAAAACTTAGAATAGATTTTAAGATTCTTCTTTTGACATATAAAGCCCTCACTAATAAAGCTCCATCGTATATCAGAGATCTGATTACTCCTTATGTCCCTAACAGAGCACTTCGCTTTCAGACTGCAGGTTTACTGGTGGTTCCAAGAATCTCTAAAAACACAATGGGAAGCAGATCTTTTACTTATCAGGCTCCTCTCCTGTGGAACCAGCTTCCAGCTTTACTCCGTGAGGCAATAACCCTGTTTAGTTTCAAATCTAGGTTTAAAACCTTCCTATTTGGTAAAGTTTATAGTTAGGAAGAGGTAGAGAAGAAAGCCTAATCCGGTTGGGGAGGAACTCAGTCTTGACAGACGGTTCTCCTTTGCTCTACCTTCTTCATGTCTCACTCTATAGGGTTAAGTTATTTAAGTTTTTCTATAGTTATGCTGCTATAGGCTTAGACTGCTGGAGGACAATCTGACCACTTTTCTCTCTGCTACTTTCTTCCTCTGTCCAATCTACTTAGTTACAGTTATTTCAACCTTGTTAACCTTTTGTTTTCTCTTAGTGTTCTTCCTTCCATAGTAACCACACCTGGGCTGACGTTCTGTTAGCTGAGACAGCTTCTTGGATGAGAACATGGGCCGAGATGCTTCCTGTGACCCTTACAACTGCTGCTAAAAACTCTTTTATTTTAGTATCCTGTGCTTGTAATTTAGTTTTCTATCTTTTCAAACCCCCAGTCTGTGATGGCAGATGACTGCTTGTACTGAGCCTGCTTCTGATGGAGGTTTCTTCCTGTTATAGGGGAGTTTTTCCTCTCCACTGTCGCTACATGCATGCTCAGTATGAGGGATTGCTGTAAAGTCAATGACAACACAAGCCATTGTTTTGGTCTGCTGATTCCAGAGGAGTGAATGCTGCAAGACAGTGACTCAATGTAATCTGCTTGGGTTCCTTAGATGGGAAACTTTTTCAAATTTATTTTTTATGATGTATCTTTGATTTAATAGATTTTCTGTGAAGTGCCTTGAGACGACACCTGTTGTAAATTGGCGCTATATAAATAAAGGGAAACTGATTCTATTCATTGTTTGATTATAAATGATGACCTTATAAATGGGACTATAATTCTGTGTTTTTAGGTGTTTGTTTACATGTTTTTTAGTCAATGACCAAATATGAGGACTCATCTGCCTGCCCAGAAACTGGAGCAAGACACAGCTGCAAATAAAGCTAATAATTTTTTAGAACAAGAGGCTTAAAGAAGGCAAAACTAAATAGAAAAGCAAGTAAAATTGATTCCATGAATTTATATTTTACAGTATTTTTATGTTCTGTTTTTATAAAATAACTGCATAACAAGTACTTTCTTAAAACATTTGCATAACATTTTATTAGACTAAACGTACAAATTATATTTAATTAAAGTAGGATTATAAATGTTACCTTACTTGCAAACATGTTTAAAACTTTTTATTAAATATATAAATATATTTATTATCCACAGTGCTTTCATCAGCTGGATCAACACCCTTGCAAACACCAGGACAGAAACCAGTGAAATCATGTCGGTTTTTGTACCGCCTCAAATTGTGTGTTGACATTTAAATTATTGAACAAAACTTAATAGATTTCTTTAAAAGCACAATTTAAAGCTATAACTCAAGTCTACTCTGGCTTGATTGTGTTTCTTGTGTCCTGCGTCTAACTTTAAATTAGTTTCTGCCAATTATAACTCTTATGTTGACAATATATTTTTTCTTCTGCAACAATGATAACATATTTAATATTGCTGTGAAACTACTAGGAGTGTGTTAATATTTGCTAACTTGTCTGATGTGTAGACCAAAATTATTTCATTTTAAGATTTAAAGGGTTAGGTGTGGGTTTTCACGAAATTACCTGTTTACATTGCCTTACATTTCCCACATTCTGGTGTATTACAGCCATCTTTCAAATTGTATTAATGTTGTTCCTCAAAATTCTACACCCTTTATGACAGTGTGGGAAAAGGTTTGATTTGGTTTCTGCGCCCCCATTATAGTTTGCTTATTAAACCTTTGTGACCTTTAACAAAAATTACAGCCTGTAAGTCATTTTAAATATGATGGCAGAAGGGCTGAGTTTTTGCACCACTAGGTTGTCCACTTGGGGTAACCAGAGTTCCACCCTGGCTGGAGCCTCATCCAAAACCAATGCATTTTGCACAGTTGTCCTCCATCATCTGATTGGGCCTGAGCAGTACTTGAGGAGCGGTGGATCTACTACTCGTCGCCTGAGTGCAACATATTGAAAAATCTATCTTGTCTCAGTTTTGTAAATCCAAAATACTTTATGAGCCAGTTTTGTTATTGAGTTGTATAGATACATCCCTAATCAACATTTATCTACAAGAATATGGTAGATTTTTCAACGCACAGCCTTAAAATAGGACTGTGACCCCTTAAATTTAGTCCAAACCTCTCAAATACCAAACAGTCTGAGAAATGTACATATAAACTATGAACACCTCAGTCGTTGAAAGCAAGGTAATGCTGCACAGCCCATATCCCAGAACCAACAAGGATCAAAGGATTAGTTGCCCTCTTTGGCAGAATAACACACCCCAAAACATGCTTTGTCCAATTTTTGACTGATCAGAGATCTTTTGGTGCCAGGCAAGAAATTGCAAAGCCAACGGTTTTCAGTACAAACTGTGTGTACAAAAAACTGGGTTGGTTGTGTTTCTTAAAACAAAATATCAAATAAATTATACTACTGTAACTAAATCCACTAACATCAACACATACAAACTGATGTTCATAAATGTGTAAATTATTCTGTTAATTATTGAGGTTTACAACTTATTGCTAACTTAAAACTGATACATAAGATTTTAATGGAAAATCTATGGAAAAATGAATCAAAAAAATAAATTTATTGAAAAGTATGTTTCATACATGTTTAAAGGATGTTATTTTAAATAAGGATTTTTTTTCCTTTATACTGGCATATATTATATTTTATTGAATATAAAATAGAATATGTATGTGTGTCCATATGTCATGTCCATTGTTTAAACACTAAGGCATCCCAGACCATGGACTTGTAAATTTCTATTTCCACATTTAGGCAGAGGTTGCTATACTTTCTGAGAAGGCGTACTGTTTTTTATGTGTAGCATATGTATAAAAATGTTTTATCAGTCAGTAGTTCCTAGTGTTCTGCTTTACTGTTTGCTCAGCCGGGGAGGCAGTATAATTGATATCAAGAATCAGTTTATTTATATAGCGCCAATTTACAACAGGTGTCGACTCAAGGCACTTCACAGAAAATCAATTAAAATCAAAGATACATCATAAACAAATCAATTTGAAAAAATTTCTAATCTATGGAATCCCAGCAGATTGCATCGAGTCAATGTCATTGACTGATATCAATGCTAGTAGAACATTGTTGGTTATTATGGATAACAGTTACTACCCCCTGCATAACATCTTAATGGAAACAGAGAAGCAGCTTCAGTAAGAGGCTCATCTCAGTGTTCTGCAGGACCAAAATGGGTTTAGTAATATGCTTTTTAAATCGGGTGCCATCATAATGTAGTCTTAAAGAACTATGTGTATCCTGTACATTAACATCAGCAATTATCTGGACCTCTCTACAGTCCTATTTAGAATAATTTGCCAGCGCACCGTGATATTATTCTTGTTTTAATACTTTTGTAATACCTGGTACTACACTTGTATTTTAGCTTATTAATAAAGCTATAAACAAAGATTTATACAAAGAAAATGTCTGATAAATCCAACACAACCTTACAAAGTTGTAAAATACCTCCTTCCTAAAATTTAATATAGGTAGCAATTTGTTTATTATGCTTATACGTATAATTTCTGCAAAGGTAAGTAGCAGTTGTAACAGATGTTTGTAAACCTGAGATTACTGCAAGGTTCATATAATGTTTAATGGATTTGGGAAGCAGCAACAGACAAGGACAGCTGGCCCATTGTGGGTGATGTGGGTGGGTGCATCGTCCTCCTTGAGTCACACGAATAAAAGTCCAGCTCTTCATGTCATTGTCCCATCAGCAGCCTTAATTTCACTTTCTAACCAAAAGCCCCGCCCCCTTGGGGCGATCTCGGTCATATTCAAAATCGCCCCAGCCGCTCTCATAGAATTAGATTGTGAGATTCTTCTTTTCAAAATTTTGGACCCTACAATCCATTTCAATGGGTTCAGGTGCATGCTCGCAGACGCACAGCATGAACAATTGTCGCGGGACCTCCGGACTGACATCAACAACATGACTAGAAACTTTAACTCCATCAGGTCATTGAGGTATTTACCGTTTAATCGTCAAAACAATGTGGACAAATTGGCTTTGAAAGAATTTGGACCATCCAGACCAAATTAAAACTTCAAACCGGTATAAAAAAAAAAGGCGGAGATAAAAAACTGTCGTGGATTTGTTGTGTTATTTTGTATTCTACAAGTGTTGAATTGTAAATAGTTGTTTTAATTCCATATGGGCAGCCAATTTTATACTGTATATGTCCCGGAAAGATTTGCTTAATTACAGTTATAATATGAGAAATAACATTTATTTAATTCTAAAGCAGTTTTGCGTTATTTTATTTACAAAGCAAACTAGCTAATTACATGATGCCCATGGTGGAGCAGTTTCAGTGTATTTGAGAATATCGCTATACGCTTGATATAGCTATTCAAAAATACTGTACAGTTTGTACAGTTCATGCCCGATGTTGCCATCTCAAAACAGGGAATCTTACCCATCATCAAAACAGTGTCCCCCCAGAGATATTTGTCAGGAGCCGCCACTGACCACAGATATAATTGTATAGAAGTATAGAACAAGCAAACAATTTGAACATGCTCTGGCTCAAACCTAATCATATTTGTGTTTAAAATAATAAAAATATTTTATTTTTAGTAAAACTTAAAAGTTATTACAACTCTCAATTACCAAATACATTGTACTGTTTGTAAGAAAAACATGCACATACTGTCTCTATAACAAGTACAAACCATGAGAGTTCAACTTAAAGAAGAAATACATGAAAATAAAATAGAGCATGAGAGCACATAAAGGTAAACGTATGTGGCAGAGGTTTTGTGTGTGGGATTAGCTGCGGATATAATTGTAAGCCCTGTTGTAATGTTGAAATACAGAAATTAAAAGTGAGCTTGTCTAAATGAACTCTTACCACCTAAAGTCATTTAAAGTTCTAATTTAGCAATGTTTTTTAGTGTTGGTAATAAAGCACGTAAAAATCATTATTCAATATGTCATTTTGCTGTAAAAGCAGAAATTATTAGACATACATCTATGTGACCTCCTCTCTTAAATTATGTGTAAACGTGACAGCCGACATTTAAGGCTTAACAACCCACATCCTGGCTGCTGAAAAACTGCCGTGTTCCTGATCCAGTAGTTGGAATTTATATCTAGCACAGACATCTTCACTATTTCATCTCATCTAAAATATTGTTCACATACCAGTTTCCAGATGTATACTTACATTGCAGGAGGTCAATAATGTTTGTAATATTAAAAGGCATATCAATTGTGACTTCTAGTAATTAGAACATTGTCTTCGAAAATTAGCATTTTGTCACTGTACAACTAAAAACTTATATATCATACGGATTTTATTAATTAGAACAACATGCTTAAATACATGGTTATTGAGAAGAAAGAAAACTGTTCATGATTTAAAAAAAAAAAATCCTTTCACACGAAAGTGGCTTTAATTTGTATTCAACCCCATTCTGAGCCTATGGCTATTTTATAGCTCCAACTATAAGCGTGGATCATCAAACTCTCTGTTGTTTTTTCTGATTAATACTGTTTATTTTCTTAAAAAGTAAGTGGAGTGCAAAGTCAGACTAAGTTTACAGTATACTTTTTATTTTTCCTGATACTGGGTTTAACTGTTATTTTCAAATTGTACAATAAGGTCTTCAAACCTAACTTCCGGAGAACTTTATTCTTGACCTATCTACTTTGTTCTTGGTCCTTGTTCACTCATGCTTTCCAATAAACCTTTGAAGCTTCCACATTACAACTGCATTTCAAACAATAAATGACAAATACATGAACTCTAATTACAGACGTAGAACATCTAATAAGGCAATTACTTGTCAAAGTTTTTACTTTTGAGGGAAAACAACTGCTAACCATATTTCAGAGAATTTGGGTTGTTAAAATATATTTGTTTTTGCTTGTGTTGTGTGTATGTTTGTTTTTTAACAGTGAAAACATGATAAAAGAATGTTCTTACAGTCAAATTATATTTAAAATGACACTGATGCGAGTTGATGAAGCTATGCAGGGCCCTAGGACAATTGTATTAATTATAATGATTATCTGGAATATAAATAACGTACTGACTACAGGTCATACTCAATAATTATAACCAAAGACATTGTGCCACAACTTGGTAGATGTGATTGAGACTTGAAGCATTCTAGAACACATCCACAAGCCAGACATCTGAGCAAAGTTGAGAGAAAAAGTGCCCCAAATTAGAGACCCTCAGTCCCCACATCAGCCAGCAGTGATCATTAGCTCAACAGAGCTACTGACAGCTCATTCCCAATGGGTGGTATTTCTCTGATACATCACTTTTGTTGCTGCTCGTTTGTTTGGTTACTCAAGCAGTGGCTTGACATTCCGATAAGAAGCTGGCAAAGAGATCACTCGGGGTTAGGAGTTTTGGACACGAAAAACAAAAATGCCATCAGATAATTAGACTTAATCTTTACTATCTTCAAAGCAGCGGACTGGGAAGTGCAGGACAAAATGAAGGACACTGGTCAGGGATCTGTCTGTGAAACAGGGAGAGGGCAACAAAGTGAATAAGACAGACTGAAGCAGTGTCATCATCTGGTCGGACCAATCAGACTCTATGCTCCAGGACTGTTTTGATGATGTCGATTGGGAGATGTTCAGAGAAGCGTCCAATAACAACATTGATGAGTACACTGACACAGTCACTGGATTCATCATAAAGTGCATAGATGATGTTGTTCCCACTAAAACTATCCGTGTGTACCCGAATCAGAAACCATGGCTGAACTGTGAGGTCCGTACAGCCCTGAATGAACGTACTGCTGCTTTTCGATCAGGAAATACAGAGGAGTATAAAAAAGCCAGCTATGCCCTCCGTAAAACCATTAAAGCAGCAAAACGCGAGTACAGAGTAAAA
>JAVLVB010000087.1:1029928-1048879 GCA_032876305.1 Orestias chungarensis | reverse complement strand
CCGGAGCTCCCCAGGGCTGCGTTCTGAGTCCCCTACTCTACTGCCTGTACACACATGACTGCACTGCTAGTCACAGCTCCAACGTCATCATCAAATATGCAGATGACACGACGATCATAGGCCTGATCTCCAACAACAACGAGACAGCCTACAGAGAGGAGGTCAGCTTCCTGACACACTGGTGCCAGGAATACAACCTTTATCTAAACGTCAACAAGACCAAGGAGCTGATTGTGGACTTCAGGAAACAGGAGACAGCGCACGCCCCCATCAACATCAATGGAGCCATGGTGGAGAGGGTCAGCAGTTTCAGGTTCCTCGGGGTCCACATCACTGAGGATATCAAATGGAAAGAACACACCACACGGGTGGTAAAGAAGGCCCAACAACGCCTCTTTTTCCTAAGACGGCTCAAGAGGTTTGGCATGAGTTCCCGTATCCTCAAGACATTTTACACGTGCACTGTGGAAAGTGTACTGACAGGCTGCGTCACCGCCTGGTACGGGAGCTGTACTGCTCTGGAACGGAAAGCCCTGCAGAGGGTCGTACGGACAGCCCAGCATATCAACAGGGTTCAACTGCCAAACCTCCAAGATCTTTACACCAGCCGCTGCATGAGGAAGACCAGGAGGATTGCAAAGGACTCCACCCACCCAAGCCACTGCCTGTTTTTACAGCTGCCGAGCGGCAGGAGGTACAGGAGCATCAGGACAAGAACCAGCCGGTTCCGAGACAGCTTGTTCCCCCGAGCCATCAGACTGCTGAACAGCAATGGACAAGCACACCCCTCATAATCAACACAGTGATCCCCCCACCATATACAACCCATCCAGGAGGATTGTAAAGGACTCCACCCACCCAAGCCACTGCCTGTTTTTACAGCTGCCGAACGGCAGGAGGTACAGGAGCATCAGGACTAGAACCAGCCGGTTCCGAGACAGCTTGTTCCCCCGAGCCATCAGACTGCTGAACAGCAATGGACAAGCACACCCCTCATAATCAACACAGTGATCCCCCCACCATATACAACCCATTCTGCACTCTGCCATGTGTAATGCATATCTTGCACAATAACTGTACATCTCGGACTACTACTCTAATTGTATTTCATATATTTATATTCATTCACTTTCATAATTTTGTACATCTGCACATAAAAATCCTGTAGGATGTCTGTATATATTTAACAAATGGTGCTAGTTTTAATGTAAGCTTTACTGTAAGTTTTATGTGTATATTTTTGTATTTAATGTGTATTGCACTTGTGAGGGACTGAGCACATAAGCATTTCACTCACCTTTCACACCTGTGTTAATGTGACGTGACAATAAAGTGATTTGATTTGATATACAGGGATATTAATGGAGAGGAACAACAGTTTTGTGTGGTGCATAGGTTGCTGTGTTGCGATGAAGCAAAACTACAAGGAATCTCATAAATCCAACATGGTAAAGTAGTGCTACAGAACACACAGAAGAACAGAGCTTTTTCCTTTTTGTGTTTAGATTAGTTCTGTTTCTGTTTTTATCTTAGTTTAGAATAGTTTTTAGTTATTTCTGTTTAAATCTTGTTTATTGGTTTTTTTCCTTGTGTTTAGTTCTTTGTTTAGTATTCTTTGTCTTCTATTTCATTTCCCCTGTCGCTTCCCTCCTTCTCTCTCCCTCAGCCTGTCTACCTGCTCTTCACTCACAGCTGCACCTCATTAGTAATTAGTACCTCTCTATTGTTCAAGCATTCATTATTCCAGTATATAAACACCTGTCATTCCCTCATTTACCCTGGGATGCTCCCTTTTGTTTATCCTGCTCTCCGTAGCTCAACGTTCTCCTCGTTTAACCGCAGTCTACGTCTGTCCCTGTCTTCTCTCCTCTGCGGCAGTTTTTCCCTTTATGTTTATGTACCCTCTGCCCGTTGAGTGCCGTGTTCTGCCAGCGGATCATCTTCGCTTTGACATCCACGATTCCATGTGCTCTGTTCATCATACCGGTTCCAATGTTCTGTCCGCATTCATCTCCTCAGTAAATATGCCTGCAAACCAACATACATCTCTGCTTTTAGGTCCACCTGCAGCAGACATATTTGTGACATACATATGTTGAAACACATACCATCGAAACAAATGCAAACATGTATTAAGGTGTGTTAATAAAATTACTATAGATAAAAGTATTATCTGGATTTTTTAAACTTAAGCTTCCTTTCCTTTTTATTAATTTTGATTTTAGAACTCAATTAAAATTGCGAAGTGTCAGTTCTACATCAGTGACCTTTTCTTTCATTAATTACCAACATTAATCACATGGTGTTTGACTCAGGGCAATAGAGATTGGCAGGTTCATCCTTACATTATCACAGCTAATGTAAGTCCAGTGTACTTTAACTTTGAAGTATTTTTTCGGTGTAGGACATAATGCATTTTATAAACTACAAAGAATACATGACATACATTTACGACCATTTTAAAGGCAGATACCAAACTAGTTGAAAAAAAGAAAAGCACTAGAGATATCTAATCTCATTAGGTTTGGACTGAATTATGACTCCTGTCAAAATGTTAGTGGCTCCTGTGGCATAGATAGAAGTTAGATATGTTGCAGAGACATACAGGTTAAACTGTACTGTGATATGGCCTCACTATCACTAGTGGTTTAGGCATTAATCTATTTTATGACAGTCTGCAATCCTTGCAGTGGAACAGCTTTAGTGTAAAGTACATGGCAGATAGCCATGACTACAAAATTCTGTCTACCAGTCTGTGTCCAATGTAAAGCATCGCATTTTACCATAGTTTATCACATATCCTATGTATCATATTGCATCAGATTGCTACATTCTGAGCTGGAAAACATAATAAAAATTTAAGATAATGTCTATAATATACCTTTATTTTAAAATTAATTAGACATCAAGACGATATATTTTTTCCTCATGCAGGAATGTCATATTCTCATAACCACATAACACCTCACCCTCTCTTGCTGGCACATGCTGCTCATTTACGCTCAACGGGAAGGTTTTAAAGAGGAACTGGTTTCCCTAAGGAAGTGTTTTTCAACCTTTTTTGAGTCAAGGTGCATTGTTTTCATTGAAAGAATTACGAGGCACACCACCAACCAAAAAATTTAACAAATGATACTCTATAGTCGCATTATATACTAAATATATAGTAATTCTAATCAAAGCGTCTTGAATATGAATGAAATAAACACAAAATGTATTCTTTATCATATTTTATATCTCTTATTTCAAATTGAACTCAACATGTCCACTTCAAAAATTTACCTGAACAGTGGCACAACAATGTGGTCTTTAATTTAAATAGGTTGTAGAAAACTTCATTGTTTTACAAACTAATTCTGTCCACAAAGATGCTTCTAGCCGGAATACAGAAAATAATTCTTATTCTGAGAGAAGCAATACTAATTGGGAAAGATTTCACTGTTACCATATGAAGAGTTGCATGTACAAAATGTCAATATCTGTATATTTTACTCACCTAGTGTGAAACCTGTTTGGATGAACACAGAGCCGATATCGTGTCAGGAATTGAAGAAAGACACACACACATAGCTCTTCTTCAACAACAATTATCCAATTTCACCTAGGATAGTGTTTTTCAACCACTGTGCCACTGTGATCGTCAGGTGTGCCGTGTAAATTATCTAAGGCATATGCCAGATCCTCCATGTCTCTACTAACAGAGATCGGATCCCACCTGTGATGTCAGAGTCCATGGCTAAATTGGTCCACTTCATTGTTCTTTGCATGTGTTTGGAGGAAGCCTTCCCAGATCCTCCTCCAGCAACCCTTCTGGTAAGAGCTTTCTGGATTGCTGTTAGCACTTTTACTTCCTTCACCTGCGAGTCCATCCTCCAACATTCTCATCACCAACCTAGAAGGAAAAAAAGGCAAACATTAAACCCACACACATCTCCTGTCCAATTCAAATAGTTGGGCAGGAGGTTCAAATTAAACATAGTCCAAAATTGTCATATTATGAAGCAAATTACAGGTGATCATAAACAGATAACATAATCTAAATAGCTTTGACTTGACATTTTTAAAATCCAGTCTTGGCAAGTTGGTGACAGTAAAGGGTGTATAGCAAGAGAAGTTCCTTCTTTAAACCTGGAATCACAACTTCCAGTATACATTAAAGGCTGATTTAATTCTTTAAAAAAAATTATTTTAATTTAATGAAAACTATTAGGGACGAAACAGTTTACTTTCTTACAAAGCAACCTTGGTAATTTTGTGCTTCTGCCAAATAAGTCATAACTTAGTCTGCTTCATTATTTTTACGATACAATGCTTTCAATATTGTAAGATTACTTGAACATATCTTAGCAGTTCATCAGTGTGAGACCGCGCATAACCTAGGAAGAAAGACTTGGGTCCATCATGGGCCCAACAAAGAATTATTTAGAATAGACAACATGTCAATTACTCCTGTCATTTCAGATTGATATTTACTCTGAGCTATACACTATGCCTTAACAACTAAGGCAATATTCAATTTCCACATGTGATAATAAAGAATCTAATAAATAAAGATAAAGAACCCAAATAGATAGGTTAGGAATTCAATCCTTCAGCTGAGCTAAAGGATTCAGCAAAACTTTGATCATTAAATCACCTTAGAAATTACAAAAAAGTACAAATAGATATTTAATTATAACCGTTGTCTAAACAGCACAAAACAAATTTAAAAAGCATTTATTTTATTTTTTTTGTAAATTGTAAGACGCAACCAAAAAATTATATAACATTTTATCTTGGGGAGATTCCCATTAATTCAAAAGTATATATTTAGAGACCACGAATTTCTATATTATGTGTGATTCATCATGAGTGTGAGATTATTAGATATTCTAAGGATAAAGTAGGCCATCCTATCAGTTTCACTTTTGGCTTCACAAATCAAGCCTGCTAAGGGGCTTAAAACTGCTGCATTATGGAGTGTGCAAATTAAGTGATGTCAACATTGGTATATTGCTACAAAAGTCAACATTCATGTTGTGTGTGCTGCACTGGTATTATTGTATGGTATGTATCTCAAATTTGTTTCTGTTATATGATGAAGTGTTATGATACGTTTAAAAAATAGTTGTCAGCTCAGTTTATATGTTGATGAAATTGTGGTACTGTTTTACTGTAATGTGAGGTAATACCTGTTGTATTGTGCCTTGTTCTATGACAGCATTGTGCCTTTCCACCGCAAGGTATAAGGCAGCCTCACCGTACTGTAAAGGGGTTCAACTAAACTTTATTTCCAGTCTGTATTTGTTGTGTCTATATCATTGTTTATTGTCAACTGCACCTATGTTTAAAGGCATGTTTAGCAAAGCCAACAAGCAGGCTATTTTGTATACAAAACATGAAAAAACATATTTCAGGTTTTGTGCAGTTGGTCAAAAAAAAGAGCTGCAAAGGACAGCTGCAACACTTGACAGCACATTTTACACACTTCATAGCAAAGTTTACACAGATGACTAATTGCAGCCGAAATTGCATATGTTGTGACTTGAATCATACCAGAGTTCAAATAAAACATAAAAATACTGACTTTATCCAGACCATGTACAACAGTAACTTGACAAATAGTTACCTGGAGCACGATATAGCACATGTAAAGGTCTATTTTATATTTAGGCTCATTTAATCAGAAAATGAGCCGTAGCAGTGTACATTTGAAGTGACAAAAAGCTAAAGCTGTTGTCAAGAAAACATAACAAAAGGGTTCAGCATTCTGACTGAGTTAATGAGAATAAGAATCAGAATACTAATAAAGGCAATTTTTCTGAAATGCAGTGTTTCATTTTAGTATTTTAGGAGACTTTTAAACTTCTGAATGCCGCAGTATACATTAAATTGCTTTTCATGAATGTTAATATAGTACCAGACAATCCTTCAAGTCCATTTAGCCATCAATATATCCATCCATCCATTATCAATCATGAGGGTCTTCTGGTGCCTACCTCCAGTGGTCATCAACGGAGAGGCAAGGTTACACCCTGAACAGGGACTATCTAATTCATAGTTTAAAAATCTTTGAACAAGCTGGCAACAATTAAGTTGTCACTTCTGTATGTATATTTATTTATTATCTATGACATCTTGATTGAGCAACATGTATCCTAATCTAATAATTGAAATAGTAAAGACCTACTTCTCCAGAAAACATGTCCATCAACCTATAGGCTGAAATTATGCTAAAACGCAAACATGGCTTTACTTTTCAGTTTACGCAATAATATATCTTTTAAACACATATAGTATATACAGTCAATAGGAATGTTACTACGTATGACTTGCTGATACCCAGTTGGAACAAATTTATATTTTGTTCCCTTGTAACAAATACTTGTACCAGCTCATTTAGAGCGAACAAAACGCTTTAAAAGGTGTCCTTATATCATTTTATTTTACATTTGAAAGAAATGTCCTGGGGTCACTATACTGATCAGATCAAAGCTGACCAAGTGCAGTTCCCACTCCATTGACAAAGACTCTCCTTCAGCACCTGTTCTGAGGCTGGCACTCAACTGACATTTAAAATGGGCAAACTGGAATGTGTTTTCTCTCTCTTTACATTATTCTGCTGGAGCAACGCTTGACAGGCACAACTCTAACACCAGCTCACACTTTATTTTATGTCAGAGCAGTTAACATTTTCCCCCCTCTGCCACATTGCTCATGGACTTTTGTAGACATAAATGTGGCTGCGTCTTGCATGTATGGTCAAGGAATGAAGGCAAAGGAGTTTCACAGTGGAAGTTTGTCTATCAGTAACTTTAATAATGCTTCTGTTGACTTCTTGGCTTGAGGTCAGCCTGGTTAACCTTTTAGAATGTTGTAAAAATGCCCGAGAACGTCATTTGACTTAAGAGAGATCTATAAAAAAAGAGAGAGAGCGAATGGGTTAAGATGACTTAAAACTCTACTTCCCCGTGTTCCTTGCTAAGAGCCATCACAGTGAACAGAAAAAGACCTGGGAGAAGGAACCAAGTGGGAGTAGAGAAAAAGAGAGAATTTGGAGCAGGAGGTGGGGAGGGTTTATGTGGGGCTTGAAATTGATTTATTGCGGTGCTGATGAGAAGCGGCATGCCAAAAGACAGCGGGTGCTCTCCAGGCCCTTGCTGCACCAACATAAAACGAATGAGGGGCCTTCCCTTCCGTTATAATTGCTGTGGCAATCTGGAAAAAAGGCTTGGGGTCTCTGTAAAGAAATGAATGCAACCTTGACTGCTGATATGCTGCCTGTTATTTTTAATCTTCATGTCTAGATGCCTGAAGTACAAGGGTGTGTTTTTTTTTTCTTTTTCTGCATACTACTGATAAATTCAACTTACAGTGTAAACATCAACTGTACCCGCACATAGATCAAAGACGCACTGTAAGTATAAAAGCAAAATTTTGTAGAACACACATCATTTGGTTTGGTGCATCCCTGAGGCAAACACCCTCCAAGTCTATTATAAAACTAAACGTAGCTGTAGAACTTAACAACGAAATACCTGATAATTTGAGAGATGCTACATTTAAAGGAAGGTTATGATGACCTGTTAGCTTGAGAATAATTGTTAGTTCTCCCCTTAGCTTAGTTTTACTAACGTTAAAGACAGAATCTAATGCTTATCTTATAGTTCACATTCATTTTAAAACTGAAACAACAGTATTTTTCCCTTCTCCTTGGGACTATTTAGCAACGACCTCCGCAATTTCTATCAACAGCTATAGTATGTTAAACAATTTACCTAATTTTTATATGTATTTATATCGAAATTATCTGGGCATATGCATTTTTTTTTTTCTTCAAATATTATTTCAGAATTCTAAACACAAAGAACACAGCATGAGTCTAACAGACAGGCCGCTAAAGTGTAAGCTACATTTTGTTAATTTGTTGCTAAACACCTCAACGAGTTTTGCAGACCCACCATGGGGTCCATGTGTGGGTGGACCGCAATGTAAGTTGTAATGCTCCATATTGGGCTTCAAATTGGCACTGGATCAATTGACAATAAACCAGGGCAAGATCACTCTTTCCCTGTAGAAAGACAAAACAAACACAGTTTAATTGCTGATGAAGGAAAATATAAAGAGTTTATTTCCTTACAACAAAGACATAATGCCAGAAGAGGTTCAGGTTCATATGGTTGTTTCTGTGAAACCACATACAAATTGACATGAATGCCCAAATCTTTTCTAACCAGAGGAAGAGTCGAGAAAAGGTACAGAGTTTTAATGGAAATAAGTAAAAAAGGTGCATCGAATATATTTTGCATTTGCAAAAGGCTTTATGTATGAGTCTGTTTTAATATCTATTCCATGCCTGTTCAATTTACTGCTTCACAAAGAAAGAGTAGTTACAAATTACAATCCAATACAACTAGTTTAAAGCGTCAGTCTTTGCCATAATCAACTAGCATTCACACAATTATTTATCGTCATATAGACCAACATTTGGTAGTTACCATCTACTAGCTGCTCAGTAGGGCGGCAGCAGGCCTTGATCCATTTTTGCGATTTTTCCGAACTCTGTTTGTAGTTTGAAAATTTAATAAATTGTCTTCCAAACATGCTGAGCAACATTGTCATAATTGTATGTTCCCCACTGCAAAAAAAAAAAATTTCAATTATTTTTTTACAAATCAATATGAACACAGCATGTTTGCTATATATGAAAAAGGTTAACAGCGCCCAGTCGGTCCAGGTAGGAGGGGTTTCACTTCAGGGCAAATTGCCATCACCAATTGGACAATAAGTGATGAACCAACTGGGTTGCCTGAAAGGTGGCATCATGTCAATTCTAAGTTTCACGTTGCTAACAAAGGACTAAAACAATAGGATTAAAAAGAACTAAATTATAAGGGTATAGGGGGTGGATATAGCAAGGAGAGTTAACTGGCTTGTTTGTCTGTATGTCACTGTGTGGATGTATGAAATCTGCCTGGATGTGTGAACAGCTAACTAGAACTAACATTAACGGACAGTTAAAGTTTTTTATTTTGATACCCTCAAATTCTGTGATCATGGGGAGTCTTGTATCAAAGTTTTCAGTCGTACAATATGAGTACAAATCGAGCAACATTCTGTTGCACCAGTACAAATAACAATTGAATTCAAACATGCCAAAAATAAAAACATAAAGAGAGCATAGTCACATTCCCGGGGTTAACAAGTTGCATTTGTTTACAGTTCTCTTACCAGCATACTGAAAAGTGCAGACGTGGCAGCTAAGCTCATATGTAACAGCCAAAAAATAAAAGCTTTTTCATTGCATCTGTATTTACTTGTGTCATCCAATAGGACTCTTGCTCATATGATCCTATTAAGAGTAATACAATCTTTGAACTGCAGTTATTAAGTTTGCTCCTGACATTTAACCCAGTGGTCAAAAGATTTACACTGCAACCTGATGAAAGGTGACAATCCACCATTATCTATTATTATGGTGGCTTGGTGAGATATCAGTTCACAAGAGCAGAACTCTGATGGATTTCTCAGCAAGTGCTCAAACATTTGTATTTATTCTTTAAAATTTGTATCAAAGTATCCAAAAAAAAACAAACTAAATTCACTTCTCTAGGTAGTCTGGGTTCAATATGTTTTGGAAATCAGTTTGAAAATTTTAAAAGGTAGAAGAATCCTGATGCCTTACATTTTTGTTCCTGGCCGTCAAAGGTAAACAGAAATGTGAATGAGAGTAGTTTGTTGGACAGCATGTTCTCTTTTTCAGCCCATGTTCAGTGACCTACTGTTGGTCTGACTTTTGAATGCCTGAATGGTTTTTAGTTTAGGTATTCTCCATAGCTTCAAGATATAGGTTTCAAAGCACATCCACAGATTTTAATGTTTAGATTGAAGAAATTTAGCTGTCATTACACTATACTATACAGTTCCCTTTAGACGTTGCTATGGAGACTGTAAAAACCAACAATAGAAGTGACTGCAAGTGTACTTGCAGATGTACAGCATGATACTACACATTGTCATGCAGGGAAATAGCATTGTCAGGAAAAAGTTGCGCTGTTGTCTCATTTAAGTCACCAATAAATTATGTGCATGTGTCTTCGCTTATTCAATTGTTTTGCCCTTCAGCAGTTTGGTTTCACAGGTCCTCCTGTATGATAAATTAAGTTTTATTAATGGTCCCCCCACCTAACCCCATAAAAGAACTGAACAGAAACCAGGTAATGTAAAAATTTTAATTATTTGGAGGCTGCTGCAAACATGGACAAAGCAATTCAATTCTACTTACTGTTTGAATGGCTTGAGAGAAAGACAAAAGATATTATCTACAAACATTTACCTGCTTATCTTTAATTGATGTTGTCAATTCAGCTCTCAACCTTTTTACTGTCTGGACTGACTTGGTCTATATTTACGCATTTACCGGCTGATTGTAAGGAATCTTTCTTTTATCTGCTTGAATGCCCAATAAAAGCTCACATTATCTTTAAACCCACTTTGTTTTAAACTAATATCTGAGAAGATATGAGATCATACCAAAAAGAGACATGGCTACACAGCTTTGTACTGCACCGTAACTCAAGAGACGCCTGTGGTGACTTAGATTCATAGGAACAGCAGACCCAGGAGGCCTGCAGCAGCAAACAGTGATAGGAATGTAAAATTAGATGAAGAGCTACGTACCCGAGATGGTGTGAACAACAAACAGAAGCTTTCTCGGGGGAAGCTGCAACATCAATCCAAGTGTAAAAGCCAGCCATCTACACAAAACGTCAAGCTATTTTGGATGAACACTCAAAGCAGAAGCAGCACCTGAGCCGTATGCGAGTAATTAACCCCAAAGCTCTATAGAGAAGTGGACTAAGATCCAGCTGGGCTTTAATCAGCTCGCCTGCAGTTGGTAAATAAAACGAACTAGGTTTACTCATCTATTGAAACGCTCTTATAGGTTGGCCTGTTAAATGCTACAAATTTCCAACTGTGTCCAGCAAGAAGTTGTCAGGATTTATTTGGATCACTGGTACTCTTCCAGTAAATGTTAACTCGGGAAAAAAAGGGAGATAGGTAGGTTCAGGATTTAAGACATAAAGAGAAGGAGAAAGAAAGCAGGCAACCACCAAAAGGGAGAGCAGACAAAAATTCTTAGAATTGGCTTTTCCCTGCCTTTGGAAACTGGTAGTTAAGCAATAATTTTTAGGTTCCAAAGTTTTTTTACTATGTACATGTTTTTGAGAAGAGTTCTTTAGTATTTGATTTCAAAGATGTAAAGGAACTCTTTATCTATGCTAGTTACTGGTTATGAAACCTGAAACCAAAGCAGTTTGGTTTGTCTTTGGACAACCTTAACATCAGTGCAAACGCAATAGAGAGCATATTTTTCCCTAACTAAGCAACAGTAAAAGCCTTACATCTCTTCTGAGAAACACATAGCCAAGATTTTAAGAAGAATACAAAAGACTAAGCTTCAAATGTCTGACATTACTATAAACAGAAAAAAATCACTGCTTTGTATCTGTGCTGAACAGAATATGTTTGCATTTAAACAAGATAAATCTGGACAACCAAATTCATGCATTGTTTTCCATATAGGTTTCAATTGTCTGAATATGTTTCTGTTAGATTAATGTCTCCATCTAGTGACAAGTCCCTAAGGTAAAGTTTGGCAGTACATCCAATGTGATTGATAGCATCCAGAAGCATCTGATTTGAAATTAAATTAGTTTTGATTGTGATGCGTCCTACAGCAAGCTAAAGCATTGTTTAGATTAAACATACACATCGATATAATAAGAATATATAGTAAAAAGCTGTAATATTTAACTTATTAACATGTTTACACACAAGTCAAAAAAATACAAATCACAATTGATTTTACATTTTTGTTTTAGTGTATATTGAAAGTGCTTGAAATAAATCCAAATCGTAGTTTTAGGCACTTGTGATGATTAATTTTAGTTATTTTAAAGTTTTAAGAGAGGAATCTACAGCTGATTAGCCACATAAAATGTTTCATATCCAAATTTTTGATCAATTGTGGGAGACTGATTTGACATTTGGCAGGACTGGTTGACATGTAATCACAACATAATCATCTTGGCTTAAAGTTTCACAGCAGTATTTTATTTGAAAAATAAAAAGCTGGATATTTGTTCTAACTTGTTATTTAAGAGTTATACAAATCAATTGCAGATTGTTTACTGAATATTTTGTTAGTTTGTTCAGTATTGATACCATGGATGAAAAACTAATTTCAGTCCATAAATTTGCAATCAAAAAACATATATCTTTAATAGATTAAGTTGAACCAATTTAAAGGCCCCAAAAAAAGATTATTTTATATTGTAGATGAAAGGTGATAAGAAAAAAAGAGAGGGCTCATGCGTCCATAGCTTCTGTAAAAAAAAAAAAAAAAAAATTTCAATTATAAAGCATCTTCCTTCTAGTCTATGTAAACCAGTAAGCAACATTGTTTGGCTAAATGTTAGTTTGAAGCTACTCAGCTTTTGATCAAATAGCATAAACCCAGCTTAACGTAAAAAGAATTTCATTTTCATATTTTTTTTCCTTCAAGTGCACTGACATTGAGAATTAACTTCTTGAGAAAGAGCTTACACACAATTTATTTTCAGAATTAAGGTGCCATGAGTCCTCCATTAAAAAAATAGGTCTCCATGCTTTTTTGCAAGTCATCACCTGTCATCAGCTAGATTACACTGCACTAATCAATGCAGTTTGGGCACTTTTGAAAATCATTTTCTCCACTCAGGTTTAAGCACCACTCTTTGGTCCAAATGTAACTACTAAAGGTCAATGAAAAACATGCAGAAACAATATAACAAGCCATCTTCACACTCAGAACATAACTAAACTTTGGCAGAAACATCACTCTTTACTCAGTCTTTTAAAAGAGGCCAGGACACTCTGGCATTAAAGGGTAAAGTACTTCCATTGATCTGTCTCCTCTGATGCCATTATTACATTACTCCAAGGTTCCATGCCAGCAACTGGTGCTCTGACTATTGATTTAAAGTCTACTTGCAGCTGAAAATGTGATTGTCTAGAGCTTTAAAAGAGCCGCATAAACTCTTGTGCAACCAAGTTCAAAGATTCCTAACTTGCATCATTTCATTTAGTAGCAAAACCAAGCAGCAAATGCTAAAATTATTAAATAAGAAAATGAAAGCATGTGATATCAAAAATATTTTTCATATAATAAATCAAAAGTTAGAGAAAGGGACAATTCAATGTAACAGTGAGATTGCAACTAGTTAATTATTTTATCTATATTACCAAAGAGTCAGAAAAATTTGCAACCATTTAACAGATGGAGCCATTCAGAAAAAATGAAGTGAAAAATTACAACTACATAAAACTACATGGTAGTTTAAAAATGATAAGGCAACAACAAAATATGTTAAATGACACAGCTAAATCTTCCAACATACATAAAACCCATGCTTTTGGCCAGATATTTCCAGAATCCTATTTAAAAACTAAAATTAAGTGTAAAATATAATTGTAAATTTATAAAGAAATAACTTTTTTTTTCTTCAAATAAATCTTTATAAAAAAAAATTATAATATATGTCTTATGTCTAATCTCACAGTTGGGCATTTTATCACTTACTTTTTTTCTTGTAGCCACAGCAGTTTCCTACTTTAGATTAATATAAATATATGAAAAACATGTAACAGAGTTTCATCCCATCTTGATGCAAATACTCACAAAAATGTTTTTGCATTTGTAATAGTGTTTAAGTAACACTTTCACAGTAATAGGGAATTTAGCAATGGCAATATTATTCTGCCAAAGAAATCTTTTCAGTTGAAGAGGGGGTCATCTAAGAGAAAAAAGGGGGGAAATTATTAACCTTTAACTATGACATATTAACGACCAAAAGGACATTAAATGGTTTTGGAAACTAAAATGCGATTCATATCATCATAAGGCTCCATAAGTATCATAAAAGCAAAAAAATCTAGTAAGTAAATCTAAATTCTGCTTTAAAGTTCTGCTGCATATTTTTTTTTTCTTTCTCTACTATAAAACAGCTTTTGTAGGTTATTATTAATTGGATGGAAGGAGACCAAGATGACCTTCTACTAAAGGAGTAGAAGTGCTAGAAAATATTATGGTGTTGAGGTAAACTTTGCTTTAGTTCGTATTTATCCAACAGCACAAAGCAAGCAAAAATCAAACGATGGGACAGCAATAATTTTATTTTACGTCTTTGATCATACTTTTTGGACTATACTCTTACAGTAATACACAGAGGACAATATTTATAGAGACAATTTTACCTGTGTAATTTCACTTTCTTTCATGGATGGCAGTCAACAAATTCCCTTTGGAAAATTTTATTAGAGCAAGAGGCATTTTGCATCTGCCTTTACATTTAAAAGTGATTATTTTAGCTCCATCGGATAGTTTCATTTAAAAAATAAAACACATATTTAAGTTTAGTTGTTTTGTATAGAGGAGGGTCCGCCGGATAGTCGTATCCCGTCTGGAGGAGGAGCAGTGCGGTTTTCATCCTTGCGGTGGAACAGTGGACAAGCTCTACACCCTCTTCAGGGTCCTGGAGGGGGCATGGGAGTTTGCTCAACCAGTCTAAATGTGTTTTGTGGACTTGGAGAAGGCGTTCGACCGTATTCCCTGGGGAATCTTGTGGGGGGTGCTCCGGGAGTATGGAGTGCCGGACTCTCTTGTTAGAGCTGTCCGGTCCCTATACAACCAGTGCCAGAGTTTGGTCCGCATTGCCGGCAGTAAGTCGAATCCGTTCCCAGTGAGAGTTGGACTCTGCCAAGGCTTCCCTTTGTCACTGGTTCTGTTCATAACTTTTATGGACAGAATTTCTAGGCGCAGCAGAGGTGTTGAGGGGGTCCGACTTGATGGCCTCACGGTTTCGTCTCTGCTATTTGCAGATGATGTGGTTCACAGCCGGAAAAGGGTGGAGTGCCCTCTTCGGGTCGGGAACATGGTCCTGCGCCAGGGGTGGAGGACTTTAGTATCACGGGGTCTTGTTCACGAGTGAGGGAAGGATGGAGCGGGAGGTCGACAGGCGGATAAGTGCGGCGTCTGTAGTAATGCGGACGCTCCATCAGACCGTCGTGGTGAAGAGGGAGCTGGGCCAAAAGGCAAAGCTCTCGATTTACTGGTCGATCCACATTCCCACCCTCACTTATGGTCATGAGCTGTGGGTCATGACCGAAAGAACGAGTTCACGAATACAAGCGGCGGAAATGAGTTTCCTCCATAGGGTGGCCGGGCTCTCCCTTAGAACTCGGTCATCCGGGCGGGGCTCAAAGTAGAGCCGCTGCTCCTCCGCATTGAGAGGCTCCAGCTGAAGTGGCTCGGGCACCTGGTCAGGATGCCCCTGGACGCCTCCCTGGTGAGGTATTCCGGACATGTCCCACCTGGAGGAGACCCCGGGGTAGACCCAGGATGCGCTGGAGGGACTATGTGTCCCGGCTCTCCTGGGAGTGCCTCGGGATCCTCCCGGAGGAGATGGTGGACGTGGCCAGGTAGAAGGAAGTCTGGGTTTCCCTGCTCGGGTAGCTGCCCCAACGACCTTACTCTGGATAAGCGGAAAGAAGATGGATGGATGGATGGATGGAGATTCCTGATTAATTTCCACTTATAGATGGCTAAAACATTAATAGCTTATACATAGTTTTTGAATCCTCTCAAATGCCTTAAAAAAGAGCTTGCTGTCCTAAAAATTTTGTAAACACTTGTAAGAGCAGTTTTATGTAAACATTTATTGGTCCAGCCAGAACATCTGCATAGTGTTGAGTGAAGTGAATCAAAGTAACATTTTTCTGTAGACATTCTGTGGCACATTTTACATTTCACTACATGTTTAACACTCCACTACAGTCGTAGAAATAAACCAATACATGCAGTCAAAATGAATGAGTGCCAAAATGATATGCAAAATATATTTTAAAAGCAATCACATCTGTTGGTCAACAGCATATTAATCTCTTTTCCTTGGTTTCTTGTGTAACAAAGCAAAGTGCTATATTCTCTGTTCTGTTAGATGAAACCAATTGAACTGTTTCACCTCTTGTCCCTGCTGACTCAAAGAAGGGTGGGGAGACATGTTTTCTAGTTCTCATTTTCTCCATCAGCACAATTTTATTGCTTAGAAGAGAGGCATTGGAGTGAGGGAGAGGGCCTGTTTACAGCAACCTCCTCTATCCTGATGTTCTCTCCTACACAGTGGGTTTAGAAGTACAATAATAAGCAGATTAGTGCATGGTGTTGAAGAGACTATGTTATCTCTCTGCTGATAGACACACAAAAGGCAGTGGACTACATGTGCTATTTTGCCGTCCAAAAGCTCTTTGTTAGATTATAGAAAATGTACAGCACATTTCATTGTTTTTTGATTGTTAAATTGTAGCAGGAGTCTTTACTCTTACAATCCCTAAAGCTATTGGGAAAGTTTGTCAAGGGAAGGTGTACAGTGTTTTTATACCAGCACTGATTTGCAGTTACTTTGTAACTGTGAAAGCTTCTTCTTGTTGTACATTTTTAAAGCATTTCAGATGAGCATTAGTAAAGAGACACCTTAGCTATAAACAAACATTTGAAGGGGTTTGTGTGACTTGGACTCCCCTCCAAGTACATTGATGATTTGTATTTTTTAAATCAAAATAACTCCCAGTTTTTTCAAAGTATTAAACCTGAACTTTTACCAAAATACAAAAGGCTGCAGTTGGCCCCTGGGTATCTATAATGTTCTGTGCCTGCTTAAGAACAACTGCACACTCCTCAGGGAAGTTTCACCTAGTGTCTTTATACTTACTAAATAGACATAGTATTAAATTGTATTTTTTTTCTCCATAAAACTCCAATGACAAACACAAAAAGCTCTTGGCAGTCAAATGAAACATCACTCAGTCATCTTCTCCATGTAAGTCTTTGAAGGCCGTCTCAGCTTTGACACAGTGAGTTAAAAAACTTATGAAGGTGAAAACAATGCATAATGCCTTTTCTATTAAGATCAATTAATCAACAGGTTATAAAAAGTTCATAAATTCAGCATAAAGAACAAAACACAAACCAGACAGCACAGTTTGTAAGCTTGTCAAAACAAAATTGGCAAATTTGTGAAATCACTGTTTCTTTGTCCACAAAAGTTATATTAATCCACCAACAACATGTGTAACTCCACAACTGGGTCATTTGAGGATGAGCAAATATATATTCTGTACTATGGTGTTGAAGAACCTTAATGACAGCAGGTTTTAGGGCCTTTGAAAATGTTCCAGTCTGAAGTAATTGACTCAGATTGAAAATAATGTATTCAATATTTGTGAGTGTAAGGTGAAAAGTTTGAACTTTGTCATTAAAGAATCCTACAACCCTGGTACGCATCAACGAAGAATACTGTTCTAAAGGGAGTTAAAAGGACATTTTAGGGCATTTTTCCATGATTAACAATTCTGACCTTGACAGTTGCAATGATTCAAAACATTTAAAACTCTTGTGATATTACAGGTAACAAAAGGGGAGATGTCCGTCTGCTTTATTTATGAGATTTTTCTGAATAACTGCAGATCTAGCTGCTAATCTGGGTGCAACAGGCAGGTCAAAGAAAGAAACAAAAATTATCAGGTAGTGCAACATCAATGACATTCAAATTTTAAACACATTTTAAGATGAGCATATCTGCAGTATGCTCTCAGATGGAAGTGGGCCAAGTCACATGCTGAGTTAGACCAAACCTTTTTAAGAGCAAGAGTTCTTTAGTGGGCTTATCTTGGACTGCATCCACAGGAACATTAAAGTGTGTGCGCACAGCTAAAAGTAAATGAGTAAAATCATCAAAAAGCAGTTCCTTAATTGTTTTTAGAAAGTGATAAAATGTATCTCCATTTTCAATGACACATAATGAAATTATTTAAAAAAATGTATAATGATACTTTGTGAGGGCATATTGTCCCTGTAAAACGCACAAACCATGCCACCTGTCTGGTTTAGATTTTAGATGCAAACTTTAAGTGATGTCTTGCATTTCCTGTATTTTGTCCAGCCATGTCTCAGATAAAAACATAACATTTTGAGAAAAAAATCATTAATCAAACCCTTCCCTACTGAAGACCTTACATTTAATAAAGCTAGTTTCAGTGTCTCAATTGTACAATGCGTCTGTCACTGACGAGTAGCTGACACAAGATTTGATAAATTTACTGATTGATTTTGGGTCTCAAGACTAAGATTTGTCTGCTACATTTTAAAATAGAAATAGACAAAACAGGAACATAGGAAAAGCTTGGCCTGGCTTTTTCTGGAAAGAGTCACAACTACAAACTAAACCAAGCATATATTAGACAGAACTTGCTCATTCTTTATGTAGCAGTGTAGGAGATTTCATTTTTGTTTCTCCTGGGGAGGGATGAACTTCTATCAATAACTGTTTTAGATGGTAAAGACAATGCATTGTAGTCTGTGGAGCCTCTCATACAATCTTGCAACTCTGATCTCATCTAATCAATAACGATTTAAATATCTGGATTTATTGATATTTAGTTTCTTTTTTGTTTTGTTTCTTGAAGTATTTATTATTTTATTTGTATTTTCTTGGCATTGCTTGTAAGCTCTGTTGAGAAAGTCTCCCAGACTTCTCACCGAGTTCAGATCTGCAAATATTTAGAGAATTAATAAAGACACCCAACGCTGACATATGTTTACCTGTTGCAAGAGGGAGACCTGACAGACAGACCCCTGTCGTATATCCTCAGGTCTCAGGTCTCTGCTCCGCTCCGGGTTCTTTTATTCACAAAAAGGCGGTAACAAAAGGCGTTTACACAGAATGAAAAACACTGCAGCTACATGTAAACAAAGCGGAGGCGGGGTGCATCAAACTATCGCTCCACCCCATCCTTCCGGGATAACTGGTTCCGGAGCCGGTGTTCACAGCAATATCTTCCCCTTGATCTCAGTATGAAACGTCCGATCAGTCG
>JAVLVB010000087.1:1008480-1029828 GCA_032876305.1 Orestias chungarensis | reverse complement strand
GGAACTGATTGATAGCCGCTTCCCATGGCCACCTGGATCCAGCAGGCCTTATCAGAAAAGTTATAACTCTTATTATATGCAAACACTTCTATTATAAATGAAACATGAATATATTTGTTATATGCAAACACTTCTATTTATAAAAGAAACATGAATATATATGAATGAAACATGGATATAAATGTTTACCATTCAACAGCTCCAAGGTCACTTTACAGTTAAACAACAAACAAATGCAAACATGCAATTTAAAAGGTTGTGCATAAGAAGATAGTATTTTAGTTTAGTTGCAGTTTAGTTTTATGTGTCAATATTTTTCCTTCATTGCATCTTATTTGTTTATATTTTTGTAAATGCTGACAAATCTCTGAAAGTCTAGTCATTCATTTGCCCTAACAAATGCTAAGGGTATGACAATAATAGGTCCAGTGTAAGAGGTGGTTAAAAGGAGGATTGCTTCTAGAGCTCTTGCAGAATTATTTCGGGTTGTTCCATGAGTAACAACAAAATATCTTTCTTCATGTGAAGACTGACTGCTTAAGAATTACTTGTGCTATGGCTTTATTCAACTAGACATGGGTTGACAATCAGGTATTTTGCAAGCAAGTCCAGCGGGTCCTTAAATCTCCAGCATCTTGATAGTGTATTTGTCATCAGATGTGTCAGCAGCCTGATTAGAACCTTCTTGGCCGTACCTCAAGTGTAACACTATTGTTCAGATAAGGAAAATCTCTTTCACAAACACACACACGCACACAGGCACGCACGCACCCACACACACACACACAGCAGTTGATTTCTAAAGTACGCTGGATGCACTGGATTTGTGATCAAGTTATCGTAAAACAAACAGTTAGCTGATATAAAAGGGAAATGATTCACTATAAAATTGGGGAAAATCCTTTGAGGGTTGTAGGTATTATGAGTCAAAACAGGAGAAAGTTCAAGGGCATCTTTGCAGGCATTCTTGAAAATTTCTAGGTGCTGGTCTGCTGAACTGCAAAATATCCCTTTCCTGTTCAGTGATCTGATGTCTAAGGAGGTGCAGATGGCATTGTAAAAAGCCCTCTACATCAAATTCTGAATTTGTGCCATGAGACAAGCTAGATATTATACTGTAGATTTTAGGGAAGGAGATCTTGTCCCTATCCTAAAGGTTGACCACACCATTTTTGGCTCTGGTTATCATAGCAAGGACAGCTGTTTCCACAGATGGCTATGATGGTGTTGACTCTTCAAGTAGCAATTGCCCCCTCCACTTGCTTGATGCCAACAAACTTGGATTTAATCTTACCTTTGCTCTCAATGTGACTCAAACAAACGCGTCCTTGTGGAATATGGAGAGTGAAATTTGTTGTCAGTCTATGTATATCGTGTGCTATTTTGCCAACAATGTACTGTAATGTTCAGTACTCTACAAAACTGTAATCACATAATTTAATGTAATGTTTTTTGTTGTTTTTATATAGATCTATGCAAAAACATTGAACATGGTGGATTATGTTGTTTTGGACCCTCCTTCCTATGAGGGTAACATGTAAAAAAGCTCCTATTGACTGACTTAATTGTCAGCTACTTAACCAGTCAACTGCTGAATAAATGGTTCTTAAATTTTACATATTTTCAAACTGATGAATCTTTCTATCTTTTTGTCAAGGAAGAACTGTAGTAGTTTTCTCTCAAGCAGGGGATCATCAGTGTGCCAGAAACCTGTGGGGAAGGGGTAGTAATGCATTACATTTTGCTCTATTAAAATTGGAAACTGGGTAATTGCTACTTTTGATAGGGGGTACCACACTAGATACAGAGATTTGCACATTGTGACATCTTCTGCTAAACAATAGCCAACATGATTTTTTTCAGACGTAGTGATTGACCCAGACTTTTTTTTTCAGGTGCAGGCTTAATTGATTATATTTACCTTGGATCATAGATTTGACACAAAAGACTGTAGAATGTGTGTCTGACTGTATGTGTGCTGTTCATATTTCTTCTTTGTTGTATTTTTTAAAGCAGGTTCAGCTTAACTCAATCCAATCATACCTGCACTCTTAGATGTAAGCGCGTGAGAAATGTGAATTGTTGATATCAATGAGTAAATTCCAGATATGCAAGTGAAAGTGAATTAATTTTGCATTTGCATTTTGACCATTTGGCTTTGGTGATAAACTCCACAAAATGTAAGTATTGCTGAGACATTTGCAACACTCAAGTTTTTAGTACTCTTTCTGAATAAAATTCATTAGTTTAATTCAAACAGAGCAATTTGTTTCCTCAGAATTCTCTGGCTGTATTTATTCAACAAATTCCCCCCATCGTTTATGCATGCACATTTTCCTCTGGTCAATAGTTTAATGCTTCATACCCTTGTTTGTACCACCTGACACAAGTACCTAAATAATAATTTTAAGCATAGAAAGCATTAATATCTACATTATGCAATTAAATGCATCTCCTCCATTAGTATGAGCTAATATAAGTTGAAAACCTTTCATCTTTTCTTCTGTAAACACAGGCCGAGGAAACATTATAAGAGAATATACACTAAACTTAACAAAGCACACCTTACAACGTTTTTTGTGACAATAATAAAAGAAAATATTTAATTTGAATGTTTAAAAGTGTAATTTGAAATTAATGCACTTAGAGAGAAATCCAATGAAATTCACATTTGAAAAAGCACATATAAAATTGGATTTTGACGTGTTAAAAAAATAAAAATGTGATTCCCATGTTTTAACGTGGAGTTTCACTAAATCTCCTCATGTGATAAACGCTCATTTCGACATATCACACACAGGAGTATTACATATTAATGTTGTAAATATGACCACTTCTGTATCAGAAAAATCCAGCTTTCACATGCCAGCTTTGCACACAATGCAGTCCCACTTGTCCCGACATAAAACTACTTTGTTCACAGATCATCTGTGATGCGGCACTATCTTTTTCTCCTGCTGAGTATTTGTGCATAGCAGGGTCACCCAAAAAGGAAGGCAGTCAATTTAAGTACATGCTTATTGATCCAGTAGAAATCTGTAAAAAGCATGGACATTTAAAATTAAACTCTCCTGGATAGCCAGACGAGACATCAAAAAACATACAAAACAGAAATAGATTACATTTGGTCACCCGAACATATCTCCACATATATGCATGTGAAAAAAATGTGATTCTTATTCCATAAGGTTGAAATCTACCTTTGAAGTTCATTTCTCTAAGAAAATCTTTTTTATATGTCGTACATTAGAAAAGTAATCTACCTCTTTATCTTTTAATCCTATAATACTATACTTTTTTTACTGTTTTACCAAACAGTTTTCCTGTCAAAGCACTAAAATCCTGCTCATCTCCATTGTGAATTACGTTTTTTTATATATTTATATCAAGGTAGAGACTAAATTGAAGAAAAACTATAGCCACATAATCATGACTTCCTCCATTGTTACAAGTCTGGCACTAAGCCAAATGATCCCACAGAAAAAGAAATTAGTCAAATGTTGCAAATCCAGAACAAAAACCCACCAGACTTACTCATATTAAGCATAAATACATGTAATGCTGGCACACATTCAAACACACATAATAATAGAGGTAGCCACAATTGTTTTGCGAGCTGACAGCAGGCATAATCTTAGCCCCGCTTCACTTTACAACAGCAAGTGATAAAGGCTAATCTTTCTACAGCCTTTATGGCAAATCTTTGTGTGTTCACAGAATTCTAACAAATCCAGCAGAGCGGACAGTCAGATTATGCAATTTACAAATTATGCTTGGAAATGATGCTGCCAGCTCACACTGTCACATTCTATGTTGCAATAAACCGAAAGCTTGAGTGAAGTTTCTATCTTCATGTTTGTAAATTATTACCGTTCAACCTATGGAGAATAACTTAAATAAACAAACAAAACAAAAAAATCTATTGCTGAATTTGACACAAGATAAATACGTTTTTTTATCCTTCTGCATGCTTTTGTCACCCTGAAACCTCTTAAAAACTATTGACTTCATCTCAGCAGAGGTTTTGTATATTTTTTGATAAAATTTGAAAAGTGCTACACTCGCTCTTCTTTTATTAGATTTAGTGTTGCTAAAACAAGTGAAAATGCCATAAAGGAGTTAGATTTTAATTAAAAATGAACTTGTTTACAGTTAATCATGAGTTGATTAAGGTGTAAAGGCTGTTAATCAAAAAGCACGGTTTTAAACTCCTTTGTGTAAGAGTAGTATTTTAAGTAACTGGTAAAAGCTGTTTTATTGATCTGTAGCCTTTCTGGTTGTGTATCATGCATATTAAAATGTTCACTCATGCAGTCTTACCGCAGTCCTTAAGTAAAAACATGCTTTGCATCCCAGCAGGTCCAAGATGGGATTTAGTCAGACATAAGCTTATGAATACTGCATGCCCAACGTCCTATAAATAGAACAGACCAGAATTAACTTGTTTAACTCAAGACTAGTTACAAAGAAATCAGTCTGAAAAATCAATAGGCTTAAACTCATGATTTCTTATGGCAAACTACCAACTTCACTGTATGTTATTGTATTTTTTGTGGTCAAGTTCATGGATGATATATATATAGATTGTGCCCAGCTAGATAGCTAAAACAAAAGTTGGAGAGTTCGATTTAAAAGAACATGCATAAAATGTTAAGTAACTCTTAATCATCAAATCTTCCCTCAGTGGGGGATTTTCCTTAATATAAGCCAATGATAAAATATAGTAAAAAGATTATGTAAGCAATGATCATAAGCTTCCATACTTTGTTCAGTATGTAGGATGTTATAGGACTTGTCAGTGTTTTTGATTTTCACTGCAACAAAACAGAACATTCAACACCAGAATTAATAAAATGATGAGTCAAATTTTTAATTTATAATCAATCTCAACGTGTTAAGGGCATCGAAGCATGTGAATACGCAATTACATAAACAGCTTATCTCCATAATCAAACGAACACGAAGTTTGCAATCGTAAGGCTTTTCTTTTTCTCAAGAAAGGCAAGAAATCATGTTGGTAGGCTTTTTTGACTTTCTCAGAGTTGAGTTGACAGCTGTTATTCCAGTCAGATAGTGTCTTCTACTCAGGGTTGTAGTATATATTTTATTTACTAATGACTGTCATAGTAAACCTTCTAACAGGCATTTCATTAGCAATGTTAATGACACAGCTATTTCAAGTCTTTCTAATGGTGAAGAGTATCACAATGGACCTGGTATGGATGAATCCATTTCTTGATGTAATTAGTTAAGGACATAAGTGACTTCAGAAAGTCATTGCCACATGCTGCTCTAACAGTTGTCCATGGTGCTGTCATTGAAATGGTTTATAGTTTTAAGACGTTTGCGAATTTTCTTCATTATTTCATATTTTTGTGTTGAGGGGGATCCAAATCACAGCAGATTAAATTTAATGATGAACTAATAACTGTACAGAATTTGGGGGTGGCATAAAGGAACTAAGGCAACATAAAAAAACAATCTAGCACTAAAGCAGCTTACATACTGTGAAGATCTGATTATAGCATGGAAACCAGGTGAGTATACTAAATTGCATTCAGACCAGCTGTGGGACAATCTAACCAGGGGACTGAGAGAAGATAACATAATTAACAATAAAAACAATAAAAGGAAAGAAAGATCTGAACATATAAAGCAGAAAAAATGTAACAATAACAAATAATAGGCAAACTACTAAAAGCTATTTATTGAGAACAGGTTCACTTACTACAGTAAATACATTGTATGCGTTTTTATATATTATTGTCCTTGTAATTTGGTCTACATTAATAAAACCATCTAATGCTAAAATTAGGATCTCAAATTCAAAAATAATATCCACAGATGCAATATCTCCTATGGAAAAACATTTTAGTAAGACATGTAATGAAAATAATCCTTTAAAAATAAGTGAAAAGGCATTTATTCACAAAAGAGGGGGTGTCAGAAACAGACTGGGATTATAAGGATTCATAGAAACATGCTTTACAAATAAAACCACTTTGGGTTGAATTCTGTGACATATTGGCCATTAATATCATTGTATAGGTAAGTTGTTTGTTTTGCTGTTGTTTTTTTTACTTGATGTGTTTTGTTATTGTATTTAATGTTGAAGTTTGATAATAAGCATTGTAATAAGGGAGGTTTTTCTTTTTCTTTTACTGATTGTATTCTAACTTGTACTGCTCCATATATTAGTTTTCCTTTCGACTGATTGCAGTTCTTCTCTTGATTGATAAAGACATCTTCACCAACTTACTTTGTATCAGCCAATCGTATTAAATCAGAAGTAAAGGTTCAACGCACATTTGAGTGAGAGAAGTCGGAAGTCCATAAAAAAATGAGAAACACAAATGCACAGATTAATTATTTATTTTATTTTTCATGTGGACTGAATTTTAATTTTCTACAGGGACCATAACCAAATGGCAGCAGTCAGGGCTTCACGCACTCACTCAATATTTGGTAGTTGTCTGCGGGAAGCTGAATACAAATTCAGATTACCTTTTTTACAGTTTTTTGAACTATAACCATCTTCTGTCACACAAAGATACATTATTATGTCTGCCTGCCATATATGTTTCTGTCTCCGACAACAAGACATTTTACTTGAATTGTAGTGGGACCAGTTGTGTTAATGCATTTTTTTCAAATCTATTTAATTGCAGCCTGATATTATAGGAAAGCAATAGAAAGCATTATAAGTAATTATTTTCAAAGCCTTCATACTACAGTACAGTAACTACAGTAACAAAAAATCTTCTGTCACATGTAAGACACATGTAAAAAATGTATTTTGCACATAGAAAAAAAAACATTTTAAGTAAGGAAATAACAAAACAATTTCATGTCTAAATCCAAAGCAGTTATGCTTGAGGAAGCACATCTTCCCATATAGATAGCGCTGTGACTGAGGATTATGTTTCATTTCATATCATATCATTTAGATTAGATTGTTTTAGCTCTCTATACGATCCTGTTGATAAAGTCAAGAATGGATTACTTTATTCACAAATTTTTCTCAGGCCTTTAATAGTCTGATTTTCAATCTCATACTCTAACTCTTCATATGAATCAAAAGATGTCTGCAGTACTGAAACTGATATATAGTTTTTGAAATTCTATCAATTGCCAGTTAATTAAACTTGTGTAATGATAAAACAGGGGGAATTGAAAAGATTTATTTTTTCCTTTTATAAAAGTCAGTCAACCATGTTGTGAACTGCTATTCTAGTCTTCAGTTATTCCAGCTATTCAGCAAAACTTTGTTTTTTCATTTAAAAGATGCTTCAACAAAAACAAAAAAGAAGTAGCTTAAAATCTTCAAAGCATAATTACATAGTCATGCAATAGAGATATTTTATAACAGTAATTGCTGGTGGCACTACCTTCTGCTACTGTTAAATACTCAGTGACTACTCGACCTTCTTTGTTTTCTGTAGAGGCAGATAGTTTATCGTTTGAAAACTGTTATGTTTCACATCCCACCGTAAGACCACCACTATAAAACAGATTGTTTATTGAAAGCTATGCTGGAATCCAACTGTTTTGGTAAAACATTAATTCTGGGGTTTTCTCAGTCTCTCTAAGTAATGTTAATAGTATGGCCCACGTCTGTAGCATGTAAAAAAAAAAAAACTTTGGCTTTATCACTTTCCCATATGTTATTTGTTTATTTATTTATAGTTCAAAAGCAGCTGTGAGCTGACACTGGAAAGTTGTATGTATTTGTTCACCAACAAATGAGAATTGAAATACAACTGGGTAAAAAGGTGTGGATTATCATTGCATTTGATTTCACACAATAAATACACAAAAATAAAGGAAATGCAGATGCTGCTATGTGTCTATTTGCGGGAATGGCGCCAGTGGCTTTATTGGAGAGAAATATTTTAGCAGTGGATTCTGACTTGTATTTCAGATGCTAAAGTTTCAATGTACTGTATTTATGACACATGCAAATCTTTTTTTAGTTCAACTTTATGGTGCTTAACGTTTTTTATTCATGGCATTAAGACAAAAAAGGGGGGCATGATAAGATAAAGCATGGACAAGCATGCAGAGAAATTTGCTAAATCAGAACAAATAACATCCGTAAATGGGGTGCCTACTTCTAAGATATCTTATGTGTTATATCTTAAAACTGAATAGTGTTTTGCTTCGCTTGGCAAAACATTTGATTTTTAATACTCCCAGTCATAAATCATAAGTTCCACGCTTCCAATCTTTCTTCAGGGAAAGGGGGGTCAGACAAGTTGTACTTCAGCTTGCAAAAAACACTGTGCTCTCTTTAAAAAAAAAAAGACAAATTGAAATTGAGTTGGTGAGTGAAATTTTGACAAATTCAGGTTGGAAAAAATCTTATGGAGTTGTAAAACTTAGTTACTTTGCACAGTCATTACAATTGTTAATGACAAGTTCTCGGCTTAATAAAAGATTATTTTAAAATTAGAACACAGAAAATTATCCAAAACTGTTTGACTGATCCACCAGGATATTGATACAGTCAATGAATATCCTTTAGCAAGTTGGATTTGTTTTTTGTCAACTTAAAAATAAAAATAAAAACCTAGGCTTCAAAAAGTCTGTGATAAATTTGTAGAACTCATGACTAATTACGTGTAAAAAAAAAAAAAACATAGAAAAGTCTCTTTCTCTCTTAAGCGCCACATACTGTGCATTCTTATGCCTGTCAAAGCTTTTAATATTTTTTCATCATAACTTTATATTTGATGCTTTAAGAAAATATTCACATATGTACCCATTACGTCACGAATGCTCCAAAGGGTTTCTCTGGTCAATAAAAGACCTCGCTGGCTGGTTTGGAGCAGTGTATGAATCTTGTAAAAAAGTAACATGTAACGTTCAAAATTCCCAAATTGTTATGATCAGTACACTTTATTGATAAACAAAGTATTCATTGTCCTTAAAGAAGGAATGCATAAAAACCAAACTGGTACAAAAGCATTCAGTGCACTGACAGCAATGATCAATTGCGATTTTAAGGACCATAAGAGTAAAAGAAAGTTCACAGCACGTTCCATCTGCTACAGCCACATTTTTCACTGTTTATTGTCATTTTGTTTCATTTACATAATAACCTCTGTAACACTCAATATGTTCTCTGCTGCCTCAAAATATTGCTTCTACTGTACATGTCACGCAATTAAAAAAAAGAAATTGTTTTCAGACGATGTTTAAAGTCATTTTTTCACGTTGGTTTAAATATGTTTTAAAGAATATGTCTGTCTTAAATCTAGAGGAAGACTCTTCCAAAGTTTAGGTTTAAAAACTTGCATAATCAAAAGAGAAGTTGAATGCATATTGGGTAGATCCTTTAAAAAAAGAAGATGCGAGACCATGAAAAATTTTGTAAGTCAATGAGCGTACCTTCAAATTAGAACGAGAACGAGAATTGGGGAACAAACCTTAACCTTAACGAACCTGATAGGAAAACTAACAAAGCGAGACCAAGACTATGAACCCTTTGATCGATCTCAGGCAAATAAGACTTTAACCAGATCAGAACATTGCCCAGGATGGAAAAAGAGTGATCAAGTCTCTCAATAGGATGCAGGGATTGACAGTATCAAGTTCCAACAACAACCGAGCTGAAAGACGATTAGAGTTTATGTTTAATAAACCATTAGCCATACTGTATTTGCCATCGTCATCTCAATGGCTTTACTACATGATTTGAAAGACACTGTGGAATCACAAAGCCTGACGACAAAGAACACAAAAGTTTTTCTCTTAAAAACATTTAGGAAAAAATCAAGTTGAATTACAATTGCAATATCTAATAACACTATTAATCTCAAGTTCTCAGAAACATATTTTTAGGAAGAGTGTCTTAAACTGAGAGTAATGGAAAAAAGCATTCCACAGAAAACAAAGCTAAGCAGCCAAGTCACTGAACTGTAGGCTTCAGGAACTTTACAAAAAGTCCTTTCATTCTGATCATACATCCATGCAACTTGACTCTTGGCACTTACATAAAACACACAAATTAAGTTCATAACTGTGTCTTCTATATCTTCACATACCCAATTAATTTCAAACTGGTCTAAAAGGATAGGTATAATTTTAACAGCAGCTTGGTTTATTTTAATCAAGAAAAGAAAATAATCATTTGATTAAAAACTAATTCAAAAAAATAAAAATAAATAAATCACCGACTAATTGATCATTTAAATAATCAGTTGCAACCCCAGACATAATTCTGTCAATTAAATCCTTCACTATAACATCTCATGTAGCTTTTTTAAGTGTGACAGGACCCCGCTTTAATACACTTCTCAAGACAAAAGAAGTGCATTTTGGAATATGTGGACCCTTTTTAATCTGGCATGAAACCTTGCAAAAAAGAAAAGAAAAAAAAGAAACATTCAACAGTCAAAATATGCTGTAATGTAATGATATGCTTTTAGCTACTTTGCTTCATTTCCTGGATGATTTTTGTAATTGACAAAAGCATGAAATTATATTTCTATCAGAAACTCCTCATGGAGAATGTTTTGCAGTATGTAACCTTAAGCATACTTTGGTAAAGCAGAAAGATGATCTAAAGAGCAAGTCAATTTGTGTCAATGCAAGGCACTTTACATGATAATTCATTTCAGTTCCACAATACAGACGTTCTAGTTAAACCTGGTTATCGAACAACTAACCAAGCCACTTTATTACTAAGATTGACTTGAAAGTTTTTCTGTCTTTCTAAGGAAACCCAGCAGATTGCATCGAGTCACTGAGTTGCAGTGACTCCTTCCGGATCAGCATTTTGACACAGTAGAAGACAGCTTGCATTGTGTCGCTGAATTTAAGGCAATCCCTCAAAATTAGCATGCATGTAAATACTCTAGAGAGGAAAAGCTCCCCTTTAATAAGAAGAAACCGCCAGGAAAACCTTGATCAGTACAAGCGGTTGTCTGCCATGAGTGACGGGGAATTTATTTAACCTGTATTTAACCTATCAAAAGTACTGCCACAAAATAACATTAAGGATATACCAAACCAAGCATATACTCTGAGAAGCACATACAGTAACAAAGAAATATGAATAAAGATTTAATTTAACTTTGCAGAAACATGTAAATATTGATCTAACATTCCTGGCATTGTTAGACATTAGGTCATAACTTCCAAGTCTATTTCTTTTTCTGTCCGACTTAAATGCTTTTTAATTGCCAGTATGATTCTAATGCCAGCCACTGCAGGACAGAAGTCTCTCTAGCCAAGATTGCAGAAGCCATCAGGATTGTTTCGTATTATTCAAACATACTCTCATTGCACAGGGCCAAATGTACCTTTTTTGATGAGGAAAACCTGCCTTACAACATAGTGGCTTGGCATGGATCTTAATTTAGATAGGAATATGTTTAAATTTAACATTCATGTTGGGGCTCAAAGCTTAACCAGGAATACTTAGTGCAGGGTTAGATAATCATTCATAGCTCAGATTGCACATTAAGCCAGTACCAACACTGGTTAAAGAGCTAAGGGGACCAGAGAGGATATCTGGAAAGTAAAGCTATCTGGAAGTTCACTTTGATATACTTTATCTTGTCTTTCAGGCGCGTAACTTCAGGTGTATTTACACATTGTTTTTTTCTCACTAATGAGGATCACCGGTTGAAACCTGCTGTTTCTAATTTGGAAGCCCAGAAAGCATTTGTTTAATGTGACCTTTAATGGTGTGCAAATCAATAATTTATAAATGAGAGGCTTAATTCATACATAAGGAAAATCACTGAATATAAATTGGATATAAACAATAAAATTACCGGATGAAGAGAAAGTCATGGAAAAGCATTAAAATAGTGCACAGAGCAGGTCATTTAGGAAGAGCTGAACAAATTGAAAGTTCAGGTAGGATAATGTTTTTACATGACAGCGTTTGCCATGTTGTACATGGATAAAAGAAAGTCATAAGAAAACCTATTTGCAAATTTCTAAAAGCACAGAGCTAACAGTAAACCTGTATCAGAAGGAGCTTACATGTTTTCAGATCTTGCCACAAATTCTTAATTGAGTTTAGGTCTGGAGTTTGACTAGGCAATTCTGACACATGGATATGTTTTGTTTTATACCATTTGAGTTGTTGTTCCGCTGGAATGTTAACCTCTGCTTTCTTCTTGCCGCCCTTCCATTAAGACTACATTTGTGCAGTGCATGTCTAAAAGCTGTCCTGTGGATAGTGCTCCCCTAGGTGGACGGCCTCGTCTTGGTAGGATTCAAATTGTGCTGTACATTTTCCATTACTAAATGATCGGTTGAACAGGGATTTGTGAGATGTCCAAAGTTTGGAAAATCTTTTTAGGCTTTAAGCCTGCTTCGAACTTCTCTGTAGCATTATCTATCTATACTTGTCTGGTGTGTTCGTTGGACTTCATGATACTGCTTGCTCGCAAATATTATTTGCATTGACCTCTGAGGCCGTCACAGAGCAGCTTTATTTGTACCGGGATCAGATTAAACAAATTTGTACTGCATTTTACAAGGAAATAACTTGCCAAGCAAAGCTAATTCAATTAGTAGTTTTTTTATCATCACATTTGTGCTTTGTGTAAGGAACAGATTACTGCATATGTACAGCACCAGTAAAATATGTCCTGCTTAATCATATTAAAGTTGCTGTTAGAGAATCTCAGCTGAAACATATTATATGCTTATATTACTTTTTTGTGTTAAGCTTCTCCAGCTCTGTTCTGTTAGTCAACTAAATATGTTCATGCATACAAAATAATAATTTTTTTTGCTTTAGTGTTACTGAGTATGGTAATCCAGAACGTCGAAGTCAAAGTGTTTTCTTGGATCGGGATGATGTATTTCTTTGGCTTTCTGGTAAAGAATGTATTTAAATATTTACTTTTCAAAATTGTGCCTTAACTTTAGTAAATATATTGTCAATATATTGTTTCCACATAGGTTTTTGGATCAAATCCTTAGTATGCCTAAAAATGTAATTTTAACCTGTTTTATTAGATAGCTTGAAGGATATATATTTATGTTTTAAAAAAAATATAAGAAATAAAAAATTACCCTGACATTTCTTAATTAATAAAATCTAATTTATTGAATATGATTCAACTTTATTATTTGCCTTTTGCAATTTACCCTGAATTATTTTTAAATTACAACCATGAATCTAAACCGCTCCATCATCTGCAAATAAAAAAGCAACTCCAGGATCTGTTTTATTAAATATATATTTAATCATTTTCTAGATAAAAATTGGGATATACACTCTAGCTTGGGGAGTACCATTTGCAGCAATATATTATATATTTAAATACTCTTTCCCCAATCATACTTCTTTTTTTTTTTCTTGGTTTTTTTATTAGTTTTTTTCATGCAAATTACATATCTCATTAAATAACTTTAATTTCTCCCCAAGTTTTTCCAATTTTATTTGTACACTGTTATGATTTTTGCAAAGAGGCAGGGTTGATTCATCTTCTACTCAGTTTCTCATGACAATTATTCATTTATTCCACCTGTACTGACCACGCCCACGCTCATCAGTAATCATGCTTCTCTACCTCTCCAGTCCTCTCCCCAATTCTCTTAGCCAGATTAATTGAAAATGTAGCTGTGACTAAATGTCCAGTATTTCTTATCTGCCTGACCTCCTGATTGTGAACCTGTTAGACACGTGTCGGGTCTAATTGTATCAAACAGCCACAATCCTTCTGTTTTATTTAAAACTATTGACTCTGTTATAAATACTCCACATAGTAGTTTTATGAAGAATTCATCTGCTATATGTGAAACCTTTTCAAACTTTTTTGTCGAGAAAGTCACTTCTATTAGGGCTCAGATCCTCCCCTCTGCTTACCACCTTTCAGTCACTGTGGCTTGTTCTGCTGTTCTAAGTAGTTTTGAACGTGTGACCTTGCAATCCTTGCAGTAAGTGGTTAGTCACTTAAGCCCAACTGGTTCTCCGGATGATGGTATTCCACCTCAGTTATTTAAAGAATTTTTTTCTCACTGTAGGTCCTTCAGTCCTTGCTCTTGTAAATAGTAACTAGCCATCAAGTGTTGTTCCTGAAACTTTTAAACATGCAGTTGTCCAGCCTCTAATTAAGAAACCAATTTTGGATCCTACTGTTCTGGCGAATTACAAAACTTTCTCGAAACTGCCTTTATTAAAAAAATTCTTGAGAAGGTAGTCTATAATCAGCTAATTGTCTATCTCACTGTGTCTGTCTTGATGGCTATAGGTTCCCCTCTGCTCCATTGTCATGTGTGTTCCACAGGACTCAGTTCAAGGCCCTCTTCTTTTCTTGATGTACCTCCTTCCTCTTGGCTCTATCTTCAGAAAATGTGTGTTTGTTTTTTATTGCAATAAGGATGACACACAGATTTATGTACCGCTAAAAAACACAGAGGGTACAAAATGCTGCAGCACGTGTTTTAACAGGTAAATTAAAGTTTGACCACATTTCCTCTGTTTTAGCTTCCTTAAACTGGTCGCCAGTACATTTTAGGATCATTTTAAAATCCTTTTATTTGCTTTTAAAGCTCTTAACAGCCTTACCCCTGCCTATCTGTCTGAGATGTTAAACTCAGCTGAACAGTTGCTTCTGAGGGTGCCAAAGACAAAGCGCAAAGTCAGAGGGGACCGGGCTTTTTCTTTGCCGGCTCCCAAGCTATGGAATGATCTTACTTTTGGCATAAGACAGGGCTCTTCACTTGCTGTGTTTAAATCCCTTCTTAAGACCCATATTCTTTCTTTGGCTTGTGGCAAAATCTGGCAAAATGTTTGTTTAATGGTGTTTGTATTGTAATTATTTTAGTATCTTTATATTTGAACGTTTCTATTTTATAATTGTATTTTATTTTAATGACTGTGTAAAGCACTTTGATCCTGTGTGTGCTTGAAATTCTTTACTAGGAGTTTTTAAAGGAGCTCCATTTATAACCCCTCTGCTCATTGTTTATATTCAACTAAACTGCTTTGGATTTTCTTTGTCTATCCGACTAATCCTAATAGACTTTCCTTGTTAAAAGCAATCTCTGAATTGAACGTTGCACCTCTCAGGTTAATAAATATAATTTTTTAATAGTTCGATGATATTGGATTTTTTTAAATATATTCTCTGTTGTGATAGAATATGTAACAACTTGTAAGAAAAATATAAATCTGTTTATATATATATATATATATATATATATATATATATAAATGTCATAAATGACCTATGACCCAAATGAACCAGAAATGACCTATTCTGTGTTACAAATTACATCTTCAACAAAATACCCCAAAAAAAACTTTCTTATCAAATAAATAATAAAAGTAATTTTAACGCAAGAGGATTAATACTTTTAATCTTTAGTTTTAGAGGTCCAGCCCTTTAGGTGGATACTCAAACACAAGTGCATGATTTGTACAAAGTGCGCTCCTACTTGTCTCTAATGGAAGTATACATGAAAAACATTTTTAGCAGTCCATCTTAACTTGCACTTTCGGTTTGTCATTTTGTATAAATTGCTGTCGTACTGCCTGCTTTGCTTTATCTATATATGATTATCTGCGTATGCGTCCGAAAAGGCAGCCTCTTCGGAATTAAGTGACGCAACCAAGTAGTGAAGTATTTTGTGGAAAACGGCAGACATGCTTAATGGTTTAATTGAAAGCTGTGGAAACCAGCCTATCCATAAATTTGATAAACCCTCCTGTACACCCCGGACATAACATAAAAATACTGATGTCTGGACAAAAGAGCATAGTTGGTCATCCCAACCTAGTGGAACAGAGGAGTAAATCCAACATCCCCACCCCTCAATAAAAGGTATTTTAAAATTGGTGAACAACATGGTAGACTTAACTAGGTTCAAGGACCTGTTAAGTTTAACCTTGTCAAACTAAACAAGCAACCTTTGCAAACAAACATGCCGAAGTTAAATTGCATATACTTGCCTTTACTTGCAATGACCATAGCACTCCACCAGTTCCAGTGTTGAAACCATTGACCAAACCAAGAGGCCACTAAATTCCAGGTGTAGATCTTCAGCCTGATACTTTCTGGAATGAGGATTCCACTTTTGCCTTTGCTGCTGGCTCGGTAGTACTCTGTAGTGACAAAATCTAGAAAATCAACTAAACAATGGATTTGGAGCCAGTGTCAACTATAAAGATCAAATTATTGGTAGTCAAAGACTTTTCATCTCTTGGGTACTTCCATTGACAATATTTTCAATTATAAAAAATCTATCCTTTATCATCAATTGTCTGTTCTACTGCAACGTTCATGAGAACTGAGGGGACTGATCGGATTTGCCTTTCCAATGCATCCCACGTGTGTGAGGCTGCACGGGGATTAAACTTTCAATTAAATTTTAATTCAGTTATATACAAGACAATTCACAGCACGTAATCTCAAAACACTTCACTAGAAAATCCTTTCAATCTAACTACACATACATCCAATCAGTTCAGTAGATTATAGGCATGTATTCAAGATAAAAATTGTGAAAAGACAGAAGTTTTCATCTTTGGACCAGAACCAATGAAAAAGAATCTGCTTAGACAATCAGTTGAACAGGATGGAAATAAACTGGCCTCTGGTAATAAAGTGAAGAACCTCTGTTCGTTTTTCACCAGGATATGTCATTTAAGTCATCAAATAAGTCTCTACCTTTTCTTCTTTTATCAGAATTTTGACAAAATTAGAAATATTCTGTTGAGGAGTGATGAAGAAAAACAAGGATTTGTTATTTTGGATTACTATGGCTTTTTAATATCAGGCAGTTCAGAAAATGCCATTGGAAGCCTTCAGTTGATCCATAACGTAAACATAGTTTTCACTTATAACATATTACAGTATTTAACATCACTTTAGGTCTGTCGAAACACCAATATATAAAAAAAAACAATATCTCAGTAGCTTACAGTATTCCAAAGTAACTCACTATTTAGGGCAATAATTATTAATATAGTAGTAGTAGTATTATCCAAGGTTAATTTAGCTTCCACGCTTTATAAGGGCTTCCACGCTTTTAACTTTGAAACCCACTTTCAGTTTGCTGCCAAGCCACTTTTGGTTTTCTGACAAGTTCCCAGAATACATTTAAGTAAACTGTATAGCCCCCTAGTGGAAAGGGCTGAGTGAATCTCACAGTGGCAGGGTTATCTGTTGATGAATACTTCACACAATTTTAATTACACTATATTTTGTGGTCTGTGATGATGAAAGACTAGTGAGAGAGATAAATGTAATTCAGTTTAAAAGCTCTCTTTTAGCTATTACATTATCAAATAAAACAAAGGGAGAAACTAGGTATTTTTTATAGTTACTATTATGTCCAATTGTAGCTAATTTTGCAAATTTTTGTCAAACCTGACTTTATATTATAAGATTCCTTTTTCTCTTAAGTTACCACCGTCTTAGGAGCAAAAACACAGCTAATGTTTATCTCTATATTAATGTTTTAATAAATTTAGTGGGGACAAAATATGTTAATATTCAATTTTTTGTGTGTGAATTAAATGTTAATGCTCTATGAATGCCCTCAAGTGGTCAGACAATCAGATCTAATCAAAAAGTAGGGCAACCAGACATTTATAGTGGTGACAGTATAGTGCAGTGTAACAAGTAATGGTTGATTATGCGGGAGGGGTGCACACTTTGTACATGGAGACTACAAGATGTGATGCTCATGTAGTGCTCATAACGCAAAAACTTCAACATATCCAGATTCCTGGCAGCCTGGCTAGGCTGGTGATCATGTTTTGTGCACTCTAGAGATAAATGCATTATAAAGTGATGCTAGAGCATTACTTTTCCACTGACATTTTGCCCTCCTACAACACTAAAATAAAAGGGAATGACTTCATCACAGTATTTTTAAAGTGTTTAGCAATCTATTAAATCCTGTCCTTCATTTTGTTTTTCTACCAAGTAGCCAAATGCAGACAAGAATCAAGTATCAGTTTATTTATATAGTGCCAATTTACAACAGATGTCGTTTCAAGGTGCTTTGAAAGCAAATCAGTTGAAATCATAGATACATCATAATAAATCTGTTTAAAAATAAGTTTTCAGTGTAAGGAAACCCAGCGGATTGCATCGAGTCATTGACTTGCAGCTTGTGTTGTGGTTGACCTTACAGCAACCATTCGTACTAAGCATGCATGTAGCAACAGTAGAGATGAAAAACTCCCCTTTGACAGGAAAACACCTCCATTGGAACCTGGCTCAGTACAAGAAGCCATCTGCAACGCGGGCTTGAAGAGACAGAGGACACAAATAGATGCACAGGAAACTCAAAAAAAGAATGTCGCTGGCAGCATCTCAGCCAATGTCCTCCTCCAAGAAGCCGTCTCAGCTAACAGAATGCCAGCCCAGGGGTAGCTACTATGAAAGGAAGAACACTGAGAGAAAACAAAAGGTTTACAAGGTTGAAATAATCGCAACTAAGGCATATTGGACAAAGGTGGAAAGTAGAATGGTGAGAAGTGGTCAGATTATCATCCGGCAGTCTAAGCCTATTGCAGCATAAATATAGAAATAGCTTAAATAACCTAACCCTGTAGAGTAAGACATGAAGAAGGTAGAGCACAGGAGAACCGTCTGTCTAGACTGAGTTCTCCCCCCAACCAGATAAGGCTGTCTTCTCTACCTCTGTCTAACTATAAACTGATAAACAGTTTAATTTAATTTAGTGACATGTCCTTATATTCTTATGTGTCCAAGTCTTGTCAACTAAAGTAGTCTGTTTGCAAAACTCTGGAACTATTTACTGCCTTACTTCAAAATAAGAGTCTTGGACAAACATGGGATGTCAAACTTAGAGCAGACACTTTTTTCTGGGGCTAGAAATAATGGCTAAATAAAACAACTACTTAATAGATATTCGCAACAGAGACTTCATTTTGAAAAGAAATATGCAGTTTTAATCTCACCAGATCCTGTTAAACTATCATTATATTTGCATGTTTACAATTTTTACCATTACACTTACCTTTTGCATGTAAGAGTTGACTTTTGCATGTCCATTGCATGTGTTATCAATCTATAAAACAAAAGATGCATCATCTGCTTTGCATCAAGTGAATGCTGTGTTATTTGCTGAATCCATCAGATGCCTTTCTTAGATCCCAACAGATTAACTTTGCTATGCCCTAAGGCTACATGTCCCACTTATTGCGTTTTTTTGTTGTTTTTCTTACAGAGGAGATGTCTTTGATTTGTACCTTTCTTAAACTCTGTGTCAGGATTTAAACCCTTGTGGCCAATCAAATGTTTTTCAACAGACAAGAATAGCAAAATTAGTCCAAAAAGAAAACCTCTAATCTGTAAACTGACTTTGAAAGCAATTAGGACACAGCTGTTGATGCATTGCAGTCCTGACAAGTGCTTCTAATCTCCATGCAGGTAGTGGGCACAAAGTAAACCCTCTTAATGCTTTTTTGCATCCAATTGCTCTCCAGAAAGCACATTTGTGGTGTCAATCACACAAATGTTGTACATTAGATTAGATCTTCCCAGACATCAATCGCATGGGTGTAACTAGAAGCAGCAGAAGAATTCTTCAAAGGATTAAGTTCCTTTCAAATTGGCTTTGGTGAACAATAAATGCTTCGGAGCTGAAACGAAAAGCAAGCCAAAAGACTAAGGCAAAATGTGCGAGGTGGGGTGGAGAAACCGTGAATAATAAGCTTTTTGAGAGAGAGAAAAAAAGCACTGATGCTGTGTTTAACTTGAAGGATTGTGGCCATGAGTGAACCTGAAGAAATCGTACACTTTAAATCAGCAAAATAAATAACTTCACTTAATTAAATCTTCCTTGTTCCTCCTTTTAAGATATTAATAAAGGCTTTAACTCAATCTTGAAATTTTTTAAGTCAGTTTCTGAAAAAAAAAAATTATTTTGAAAGCTTTATTCATCAACACAAAGCCTAATTTAGTTTGATCTCATTTAGCATTCATGTCCATAGATCTGCATCATTATTCCTAATCAAAAATTGTACATCTAATGTGTAATAATTTCCACGATGAAAGGAGTTACAGATAATGACACAAAGCTACCAAAGCAAACACTCAGTGTGAAAAAAGAAATACAAATAATGTGGTTAATTTATGTAACTTTTACATTATCTGTAATTATTTTTAATATTGTTGTGTTTACTCCATCAGGGTTAATTATTTGCAGTAAAAGAGTGAGTGGATGGTAATTTGTAATTACAGTTTTAGGCACATTGCTAATATAAAGCAATATAATGACTAGTAGTAAGGTAAATAACCTTAATTAAAAGGTCTGCATGTAAGGTAATCAAAAAATACATTTATTTAAAACTATAACTATGTATTTATATACAGCCCAAACTTTCAATAAGTAAAACGCACAAGTATATATTAGTGAGATAGCGTCGATGTTAAATATCTGTTAGGCAGTTGTATTTATTACTGTTCTAAGCATGGAGTGTTGGACAGAACACAGGTTAGGCCAGGATTCAGTTCAGGACAGGATTTTAGAGCAGGATGCAAGCAGAATTATGATGACAATGAAGGCTGTGTTTAAACTTTTTAAATTCCACCTTCAGAGTAGAACAGTTAACAGATCTCCCACTCAGGTTAGCATGAATAAGCTTAAAGTTGCAATGACAAGTAGCCACAGAGGTACATTGTAATTGCAACTTTAAGCAGAACAGACATAAAAATGCAGATAAAAGACACTTCCATGTGTTCATGTCTGGTCTTGACACCAAATTTGGCAACAAGCGCTATTGTTTTTTTAGGTTTGGTTTGATTGATTTATGGTGTTGAGAAAGTCTCTCAGACTTCTCACCGAGTTCAGATCTGCAAGTATTTAGAGAATTAATAAAGACACCCGACGCTGACATATGTTTACCTGTTGCAAGAGGGAGAATCTGCTTGCACCATGCACCCAACAGTTCTGTCTCCAGTCTCGACGAACAGTTATTTATTTAGAATCAAGTCTCCACCTCTTCCGCATTTCATCACATATGACTGGTACACTTTTCTTATCTGGTCATAACACATTTCCCCTCACCCGAGGGAAGTACACGTTTCTTAACACATTTCACCACACCCGAGGGAGAAACAGGTTCCGCTAATCTTTACGCCCTTGTTGTTCTATCACATGGTTATCTTGGCAGCACACACAGACACTCTTCACTGCTTTTTACATACCACATGAACATATTTATTCAACAATTCCCCCTTTTGGACTCTCACCAGAGAGTCCACATAAAAGCTAACAATCCTTTAGTTTGGGTCGGTAATCTGGTTAAGAGGGTGTTACCCCGAAATAATATATAAGCCAGCCGTGGCCCAGAGACCCACCGAATTATCTAACCCTTCCTAAATAACTGTGTGA
>JAVLVB010000087.1:988607-1008380 GCA_032876305.1 Orestias chungarensis | reverse complement strand
TTTTGTAGTGCACCTGGTGTCTGTTGTCCGTTCAGGAAGCCTGTCGCCAAACAACGAAAAAACAGCGTGGTCCTTTGCCCAACTTATGAAGAAACACAGCGTGTCCTTTTCCTTTTCTCTTTTTCCTTTTTTCTCTCTTTCACAGATCTCTGTCCTTCGCAGATCCCGGACGGAGCCCCCAAATTGTTGAGAAAGTCTCTCAGACTTCTCACCGAGTTCAGATCTGCAAGTATTTAGAGAATTAATAAAGACACCCGACGCTGACATATGTTTACCTGTTGCAAGAGGGAGAATCTGCTTGCACCATGCACCCAACAGTTCTGTCTCCAGTCTCGACGAACAGTTATTTATTTAGAATCAAGTCTCCACCTCTTCCGCATTTCATCACATATGACTGGTACACTTTTCTTATCTGGTCATAACACATTTCCCCTCACCCGAGGGAAGTACACGTTTCTTAACACATTTCACCACACCCGAGGGAGAAACAGGTTCCGCTAATCTTTACGCCCTTGTTGTTCTATCACATGGTTATCTTGGCAGCACACACAGACACTCTTCACTGCTTTTTACATACCACATGAACATATTTATTCAACAATGGATATAGGAAAAACAATGTATCCAAGGGATGACATATAAAAGTGTAAAACACTTTTTTCCAACATGGTCCCTTATGGAAAGGACAATACATGCAACAAATATAACATACAAGTATACAATCACATTCCTATGTCACATTCCTAGTTCTCTACTTTATTCCACAACAAAACTCTAACCCTTTGTTTAAAAAACATTTTTGTTTCTGCCATTTTAATATTTGATGGAAGGCTATTCCATAGCATAATCCCAGTATAAAAGAAAGAGCTGTATGCCGCGCTCTTTGCAGATGGTACATTACAGGAGCGGACACTTGCTCTTGTTTCAAGGGCATTACAATTTGGGAGCCCAAATAATTAGGGACTATCCCATTGATAATGTTGAACATATGATTCAGTTTTAACTGTTCAACCCTTTGCCTTACAGGCAGAAAATCCACTTTCTTAAAATCATTAAGAGTGACATGATACGTATAACATTTACCTAATATAAAACGGATCATGTTGTTCTGCCTAACCTGCATTTTATTATTGAATGCATTCAGAATTCCCCACATTTAATGACAGTCTATTGTCCGGCAGCCACTGTCTTACATTACTCAACTCATCAGTAAGGGTGTCTTGAATCTGAGAGATGTTTCTACCAGATACGAGTAGTAAGGAGTCATCAGCATAGAGAATTACTTTACATTTTACAGCTGCAGTCATATTCTTTACATAAATAAGAAACAACAAAGGACCTAAAATTGAACCTTGGGGTATCCCCCAACATATTCGCAAAGGTTCTGACAACACTCCATCATTATCACATATTTGATTACTATTTGATAGGTATGATTAGAACCACTGTAACGATGCCTGGCCAAAACCCATGCATTGCAACTTAGATAAAAGATGGTTAATGGTTTTGGCATAAGACAGGGCTAATGGTTAATAGTGTCAAACACGTTATGCAAATCTAATAAAACCATGCCAATATAATTTCCTTTTTCAATTTCTTGTCTAATGAAATCACATTGGTGAGTGAGACATGTGTCAGTGGATTATGCTGATCTAAAGCCACATTAGAGGTCATATAACAAGTTGCTCTGAGTTAAGTACCTCACCATCTGACTCTTTCCAAAATTTTATAAATAGTTGGTAGAATTGACACTGTTCTATAGTTTTTCACATCTGTCCTACTATTTTTCTTGAATAGAGGGAGTACCCTGGCCCATTTCATTTCAAGTGGAACTTTACCAAGTTGTATCAACAGATTAATTATATGTGCAATGGCGCCCCCTGTAACATTAGCACTGTCCTTAACGAATCTGGCTGGAATTTGATCCATGCCAGTGGTCTTGTTGGTGGATTATTAGACCAACATCTCCCCTATCCTTTCTTTTGATATTAAGCAAAGATCAAATGAATCAGGTGATACATAAGGTGGAATAATGCCCCATAATTCCCAGATCCTCTTGGTAGATGTGAAGCCAGGCTGGCAGCAACTGTAGTAAAAAGGTCATTAAAATAATTCGATATAACCTTTTGTATCAAAACAAATTTCATTGTCAATATCAACTCCAGTGTTACAGCTGTTACTATTTGATTTTCCAGCACCAATGTCTTTCAGGATTGGTACAACATTGAATACATTAACGTGGTGAAGTCATCACAAGTGAAAACCACCAACTCCCTTACAGGACCAAAGATGTAATGAACAAAATAAATCACAGGATATAAACATTGGTACTTAATACTAAGTTTGAAAAATATTGTAACTTATATAACCCTCAGTGTTTTTTGCACACCATACCGACCAACATGTAACTAACTACTAACCAAACAGAAGGAAATCAAGAAAGTAAAGGATCAAATCTAGTAACTAATAAATTATCACACCTTCAGCAGCAAGGGGGTCTCTGTGTGTGTGTGTGTGTGTGTGTGTGTGTGTGTGAGTGTGCATGCGTGCGAGCTTCATGGCTCGTCAATGGTGATACCGCATCCACAGCTACCCTGGGCCAATAGGCAAGGCAGGTGAACAGTAGAACCGGCAACTCATCAGTTAACGGGCATATTTCCACACCATCACAATAACCTTATTTATGTCTTTTGTTTAAATATAAACGTTTGTGAATTTGTATGAGGCATTACCATTTGATTAACAGAGAGGGAAAATGCAACAATGCTGTAAAATTTAGAAATGTTACTGTCTGCTGAAAATAAAATGGCTTTTACACTAACACTTCCTGGATCCATTGTTTCGGTAAATTACCTATATGTAGTATATGAACATGCTGGTTAGTTGTTCATTTATTGCTCATACCTTTTAAGATACACTATATAAATTATTCCAAAAAGTCAATTTTGTAGGTCTTACAAGCAACTGAAACGTGTAGGTGCAATCTTCTACTGATGTTTGACCTAAATGTAATAATAAAGGTAAATCCTTTAGACTTAGCCAGAATTTAAATTCCATTCCTTGTCTATATCTGCTTTCCATTCAAGGGTTGCTGGTGCCCAGCCCCATTAAACCTTGAGGATCAATCAGGATAGATCCTTGACAGGTTATGGATAATCCAGAGGGTCCAAATAAACTAAGTCATGATTTTGGACTGTAAGAGGAAAACAAAGTACTAGTTTGGAACCCACGCATTAAGGGGGGAAAACATAAAACTACATACAGAATGAGTTCAAGCTGGACATTTTATTTATGAACATAAATGAAAGATAAACATATTCATTTTGTTTGCAAATTAGTGACAAACGGAATACTTTTAATTAATTTATAAATTCTGTCAAAATGCTTTCAGTATACCCCTCAGTATTTGACAAATATTCATAAACATGCATTAGAGGAGTACATGCTATCTTGTCTGTGAAACTGTATTAAGTAAGCTTGCAAAAAACAGTCTTTAAAACAGCTTATCGGTAAAGGGTGTTTAGACTGTGCTTTGAACACTCATAGATGTAAAGAAAAACATTTATTTCCCTTTCAGTTTTTGTCATTTAGCAGTTTTTAATCATGCCTGCGCTCACCTTGCACCCTCTGCTAACACCATGGACTAAACAAGGCAAAAGAAAGGAAGATGAGATGGTGAGTGAGCTTGGTTATGCCATCATAATTCACTAGTTACTAACGTATAATTTGATCCACATCATAAATAAATTATCAGTTTGGTTTGCTGCATGTCAAGTCAGATTAAATCCTGTTGAATAATGTTCCATTACTGTGCCCTCAAAGGTCTCCTAGATGCCATTATTTTCGGTTTAATACATAAGGACAAGGAACAAACAATGATGCGTCATTAAAATGAATAAGTAAAGGGTTCATTAGGGAACAAACACAAAGGAAACAAAAATGGTCGACAGAGAGATAAATATTGTTCAGTACAATCAGGCGTTAGATGAGAAAAGAAAGAGGTAAATAAAGATTATATGATTACAAAAAAGCTCTGGGAAATTGAAAAAATAAAGATCAGAAAACTAAATGAATTTATATCTAAACAACAACAAAGGGTCATGGTTGGGATAGCAAACATGTGTTAAAAAAATACTTTTTATACAGTGCTCTTCAATCTTTTTAAGCATGACTCACAATGTCTGTAAAAAGCATAAAAAAAGAGTACCCAGGCAATAAATAAATTGACTGTAGGCATATAGTACCCAGGGAAACAAGAGGTCAATGAAGTGAGAGCTCCTATATACCATTATCAGTAAAAAAACATTTGTTGTAATTATTAAGTTTATGTACTAATTGGATGTATTTTGGGAGGGATGGAGAGGTAATATTGAAGGGAATTGTGTTTTGACACTTCTGGGAACTTAGGTTCTAGTGAGTATTGTTTAAACCCAACAGTTTTTGTAAATGTTGTTGCTGACCATATTCTTTTCACCAGAATGTACCCATTTTCTGGCTTGTACTTCCAGAAAAATTATTTATTATAAAACTAAGATCAGCTGAAGGTTTCCCTGAGCATGCCCATGAAGTCATTTTGCTCCAATGAGTACCAGTGTTATAATGCTGTTTTTTTTTTTTTTTGGAGACTCTAGAGCAGCAACAACCACAAACATACATAGTTTTACATATCCTTATTTGTAAAAGTTAAACAGGAATGCAACGAAGGCGATCAGGTCCTAATTTAGGGGTTATTTCCAAACCAGAATGTGACTGGGGGAGCAGAGCAAACGTTTGCCAGGAGTTGGATTTGTGAGGAGGGTTGTGGGAGTGGTGGTAATGAGTCTGGTAGAGAGCAGCAGACAAAATCATTGGATGTGGTTGGACATAGGGGCAGGGGGCACCACATGGAATGACAAAAACTCAATTTGTAGGTAAATGTGGTAACATCTGCAAGAGCAACTTAAATATATGCATATTTGCCTAAACATTCCCTTCACTGATGCTGGTAGAATCGCTAACACTAGTCACCATGCTTACCCATGACCTTACACATGACAATGGGTGACGATGGATTTGTGCAAGCTTAAAGTTTTTTATAGCACCTCCCACTTCTGTGTAAGCATGTTGAAATAGTAATATTACTCACACAGAAGCGAGAGAGAAAGTCAGTATAACAATAGGGCAGGTAAAAAGATTTTCTCTTGTAATATTTTCCCTTTTGTGTTTTTACTTTACTCATATCTTGATTTGCATAGGGAAATATACACGTATGGTTTTGCATTTCTTTGATGTATAAAGTATTATGTTTTATTTATTGGAAACCAGACAAACCCCAAAGTTATTTCAGACATTAGTTCACTTGATTAAGAATTCCTTTCTAAGAATAACTAATAATAATTAATTGTGATGAATAATTAATTATCCTGGATGAGTGTTCCCTAATTGTATGGGATTTGATGGGCATATTTTATGGGTCTAATTTTATGGGTCTGCATATATAGGAACTTACAAAGAACACTGGCTCCCCTCAGGGCTGTGTGTTGAGCCCCCTCTTGTTCACATTTGTCACATATGACTGCTCGCCTATCCATCCAGGCTGTCATATTGTGAAGTTTGCGAACGACACAGCAGTGGTTGGATGCATCACAAACAGTTATGAGTACAGCTACAGGCAGGAGGTGGAACACCTGGAGGGCTGGTGCAGAGATAATGTCTGCATTAATGTAAAGAAAACCAAGGAGATGATTGTGGACTTCAGAAGGGGCAAGCATGCCCACCTCCCCGTGCACATAGGAGGAACTGTGGTGGAAGTGGTCAACAGCTACAGGTACTTGGGTGTACACCTGAGTAACAACCTCACCTGGAGCAACACTTCCATTCTGGCCATGAAGGCGCACCAGCGGCTCTACTTCCTAAGGAGGTTGAGAAGAGCTGGACTCGGGAGCTCAGTCCTCACCTCCTTCTACAGATGTGTGGTGGAGAGCGTACTGTGCTCCAGCATCACCGTGTGGCATGGAAGCTGCTCTGCTGCAGACAGGAAAGCTCTGCAGAGGGTGGTGAAGGCTGCACAGAGGACTGTTGGAGTCAGCCTCCCCAGCACCACAGACATTTACACCTCCAGATCCACGAAGAGGGCCTCCGGCATCATGAAGGATCCCACACACCCAGCACCCTCACTTTTTGTCCCGCTTCCCTCAGGCAGGAGGCTGCGGAGCATAAAGTGCAAAACCATTCACAGCTTCATTCCTGAAGCTGTGAGTCTCTCAAACACACCCAAGGACAATTACAAATGAAAAAAAAAAAAAAAAAAAAAAAACGTTCTCATTTAACCGGCACTGTTCACTTTAATATCACACTTTAAAATGTCACTTTAACATGTCCCTTTAACATGTCACTTTAATATGTCACCATCCATGCTGCTACAGCAAATTTTTCACTCCGAATTTTCATTGCTGCTATGTCCGAAGTCCCATATTGCAGATTTTGTGTAGTCAATCCCATTCTCTTATATTTCTTTATATTTTATTATATTATTCTTATTTTGTAGCTATTTTAAAATTGCTCTCAGGGTGTAAAACTGGACCGTGGGATTAGAATTTCGTCCCACCTCATGTACCACATGTGATGTGATGACAAATAAAATTCCTTGATTCCTTGATCTGAATTAGTAATGATTTTAGCTTGGGCACTTAATGTTTTTATAACTAAAAATATATTGCCTATGTAAGACCGAATTCATATATTGATTCCGTTATTTGTATAGCAAATTTCAGCAGCGAGGCGGTTCGAAGTGAAAAAAAGTATTACTTTGTATCATTAAAATCATCAAGAACAATCAGCATTCATACGGATTCAATTAATTAATTACTGTATTGTATTGTATTGTTGTTATTAATCAAATGAACTCCTAAATGTGATTTAAAAGACCTCAGTTGATCTCCACTTTTCTGGGAGTTTGTTTGATCATAAAAATTGAACACTGCTTCTCCATGCAGAGTAGATTGGAACCAGAAACCTGATTGGTCTGGAAGGAAACTCATCAAAATTGGTGCTAAGCTATTCAGTGACTTATAAACTAACAGAGGTAGTTTAAAGACTATTTTTTGAGCTACAGGGAGCCAGTGTTAGGATTTTAGAACAGGGGTCATGTGCTTTATTTTGCTTGTCTTAACGAGGCCTTGAGTCCTTGATGTGGCCGTCATGGTTTTGATTCCCGTTCCCAACGACATTTGCCGCATGTCTTCCCCCCTCTCCTTCCCCCTTTCCTGTCAGCCTACTTTCATATAAGGGACACTAGAGCCCACAAAAGACCCCCTGGAGGAAAATAAAAAAAAAAATATAAGTGAACATTAAATTAAACCAAGAGTAAAAACATATACATTAAATACAACCACATTAAATTATCTTAAATAGTTTGAAAACCATTTTAACAGAGTCAAAAAAAACCTATTGTTTGCAGATTTTGTAACAAATAAAGTCTCATACTCAATCCATAAAAAAATTATTTTACTGTCCTCTTCTGAGCAACAAGCTAATAACTACAGAGATACAGTTTAATCAAAGCTGTACTCAATGGATAATAATTTAGACCATGAAGTTCTATTTAACTAAAAAATGTTGCTTTCTACGACAGTAAACACATCTTTAGGGTAGTCAACGGTGGCATATGCTATTATTTAAGTAATTTCCATTTTATCCTATTTTCTTTCCTCTTTTCAACCACAATTTTAAAGCTTTTGTATGTGCAGATACATAATTATAATTAAAATTAAAGTTAACAGTTGCCCGTAGCAGTGAATTTCTGGAAATAAAAACACTTCAAGTGAATCATTTTCCTTGGGCAGTAACTTAATTGCTGTTACAGCTTCTCATAAATCAGTCTTCCCCACTCCTCTGCCTGTCTCAGAGAGCGGAAAACTGCTTCAAGGCCCCCAAAGGAAGGAGTGGTCCTTCACACTTCAGCTTCAATCAAAGGCTGCTCAGCCAGCATAACACGAGGAGAAATTTTGAAGGTTTTCACAGAGCCTCCATGCCATGAATTGACCAAAGAACACCTGTCACAGTACCTTATGATGCATGTAGATCCCGTATTGTAGCTGGTAAGGTTTACCTTTACCTGAGGACAATACAGTCTTTCACAGCTACACACCGTGTGTGATGTTCTCTGACCTACAAACAGATAATGGCTTTGATTAAAAAAGCCCCCTGGTCATCTGTCAAAAGCCTCAATGAAATCTATTTAAAATGGATTTACCTTCATCAATGACAGTCAAGTCTGATAGTTAAAAGATTTTAACACTTCTTAACAAAGCAATCTGAAAAGTAGATTTTTGTCCAAACTTCTTAAACCCACCTGTCCCTTATGATTATATACCCCTCAAAGTTAAGAACTGGGTGTGCCTCCCTTTGAAGCAACAACCACTACTAGTCAGAGAAAACAAGAAGGTAGTCTTTTAAAGGTAGGATTTATTTTTTCTGAAAGCAAACAGAAAATCCTAAGAATTCAATTTTTGTCTCATCAGTCTGAAGACTTTTTTTTTCCACAGAGGATTTTTTGGCTCAAAAGGATTTTATGCTTTTTTGGTCAGCACTGATGATGCAATTTTCAACTATTCTATTCTCTGACCCTCACAAACATTGACCTAACTAAGGCAGATGTTGCATACAGATGTTGTTCTGGGGTCTTTTATGATTTCCTGGATCAGACGTTGATGTTACATTGGAGTAATATCTTTAAGATAGTCTTCAATCATGGTTAATGACTTTATGTTGGTTCCATAGTGCTTTGTGGGTGAATAGGTGCATGTGGCCCTTTTCCGTACCTCCTTCAGGGCGTTGTCAGAAGAAGCACCGACAATCAGGAGGAACTTAAAGGCGGAGCAGATTTCTGAGGTAAACACCAGGTATAAATTTCACTTAGTGTGGTAAACAGGCCTTCCTTTGCTCCTGACTAATCCAGGTTTCTGGGGCTTGGAACTCAGAAATCTGCAGATTTACTTTTCACTGGTGGGTTCACATTCAAGCATAAACATACTTCCTAATTCCACCACAATTCTGGACCAAACTATCCTTAAGGAGTGACCAATGACTCTAGTCTTGCTCAGTTTGCAAAAAACTGTTTAAAACGGCTTTCTGTTTTCAAAGTTTTTGCCTTCTTAGGAGTCTCTAAATCTTACAGACTTAGTCATGGGGGTTTTCGAGTCTTTCTGGTGAATCAAATCCTTGGAAATGGTCTTCAACATCTTTCTTGACTGATAGGTATTTAAAAACTTTTTCTGTTTGGAAATATATTTAGAGCAGCATATAATAGTGTACTTTATTTTACATTTTACTATAGACCATCCCTGTGGAATAAAGATTGATTGTAAGACAGGTTCTGTTTAAGCAATTTATGAACTACAACTACATCTAATGTAGTCACCAAGGTTGTGTTTCAATAGTAAAAAAGAAAGGGCTTGATCAGTAAGAATGATTTGATTTTATCATCCAGTTGGGTGTTTATGGAAATATTTTCAAATAGGCTTGGTCATTTTGTTGGATTTCTTTGCCCTTAAAAAAAATCATTATTTGTCTTTTTGTATTTTTGTTTGACATTAAAAATTGATCAATGATGTCAAACATTAAAGATTTCTTTTGTGTTTTTCTTTTTTTTTTTACAACTTAGAGGACCAACAACTTGTCACAGCACTGTTACATAGCTACTGCATCTTTTTGAGCTTAGATCAAAATACCAGAGTAAACAGTCGGTCTGCCACACAGGCTGCTGAATGTGGAACTGAGCACATCACTCCTCGGGTTTTGGCCTTTATATTGGCTTGCTTTTAATCCTGCTACAGTCACGTTTAAAAGTGCACTACTGGTTTATAAAGAACAAAATGACCCGACTCGATAATACATTTCTCACTTGCTTCTTTTTTTATCAGCACTGAGCTGCTCTAAACATCTAGTTTGGGGATTTTCTATAGCTCCAAGAATGGAATCACAATCTGGTGAAGCCGCTTTTAGTCAGTCTGCCCTGAGTCAGTGCAACAGCATGCCAGATGACCTGCTATGTGCCCCTAATCTTATCGCTTTCAAGACGAGGCGCAAAAAATTCTTCTTCTGCCAGGCTTTTTATTAGTTTTTATCCAAAGCCCTGGTGTGATTGTGTGCATGTTTGTATACTTTCAAGTGTATGTACTCGAGCGTGCTTGTGCGTGACTTCCTGTTCTGGCAGCTGAAAGGAGGGTGCCTTAATCTTATGTCATGCAGTTTTGGGTTCAGTCTTGTTTCATTGACAGTAATGTTTTTCCCATGAATCCCACTAAATAAACCTCTGTGTGAGTGTGAATTAATATGGAGTTAACTGACATCAGAAGGCAACACAAGTAGTGTAACTTTGTAAAAAGTAGGGCTCCTGTGGGATTTAACTAAATAACTTTAAGAAAAGATCAAATATTTATTATTAACTTTTAAAACAGTTTCTCATTGTTGTGTTGGTGATTATTCAAACCAAACAATATATAAATCTGTGAATACGAATGAGGCTGTGAACTCTAAATGTTTATTTATTTTTACATTTTCTCATTCATTTCTGTTCACAATGCCAATATGTTCATTATCATGATTTGGAAAAAATGTACTTTATGTAATCAGAACTGTGTTTTGCAGGGTATAGAACAACTGTATAATTTACAATAGACAACAGAAACTTCAAATGCTTTGCAGCAGATTTGCCAATTTACTGTTGCACTTCTTGCGAAATAACACTTCAAGGACTAAAAGTGTTTTGCTCCTTGAAATGGGTTTCAAATTTACAAATACAGCAAAATACCTGAACAATTTACCAGACAAATATAAAATAAAGTCCAAAGTGAAATTTAATAACATTACCCATGAGGATATCATGTTTTTCATTTTGCTCACATTTTTCAACTGTGCACTATACTTTTGCAAAAGGTTGTCTCAAGTGCATCACATAAACCGTTCCAAACCTGTTTTAGCCCTTTCATTTTTTATTTATTTCATTAGATTTTAGATAGTAAAGACAAGAAGATGTAACACATAACACATGTAACACCTGAAACATTTTGTCAATAAGTATCATAAAATTGTTTAAAATCTACTTTTGTGTAGAGTTACAATAGTTGTATTAGTATAATTCTGTTACATACATTTTATATAGCTGCAGAATTCACAACAAAGTTTTAAAGAAGCAGATGGTCCTCCAAACTCAAAGCCTGCAGATGTCGCAATGTCACTCTCCATTAATCGACTTCCATTCGATCGACTAATCGACTAGGAGACTCTACACTTTAATAAGTTGTACATAATAACGCAATAAGGTACTTTGATTAAACCTGGGGCAAAAACGGCTACATAAAGGCAGTCCGTTTTTCATTTCGAAAGTAAAAAAAAACATTGTATGGAGAACACAGATTTTGCTCAATTAAGTTGGCTTGAATATGCTGTAGGACAGCAGTAGTCTGTCCAAAGTTTATTCGACACTCCAACACAGGGTTCGTTAACTTGAGAAGTTCATTTTGCAGATAAAGTATATAAAATAGCCTCTAAACCATGCTGGGATTTGCCTTCAGTAATTGCTATTTGAGCTCCTCAACAGTCCTTTCCTGAATTATCTTGTAATTTTAGTTAAAAAAATGGATTTAAACCACAGCTCATCATTGATTAAGGTAGAAAGGTATCTCAGTCTTTCCATGACTGCACTACCTTGGACTGTAGAGGAGAACACAGGGGCAGAGCTGGATCATAATGCCAAACAGACTGTCAGCATGTTTTCCACCAATATATAATATTAAAACACTAAGAAAACCAAAGTGCAATGTTTAAGTTACAATTGCATTGTATGCTGTTTTTAAACAAATATGTATCCAAGTGACGTCTGAAAATAATTGTAAAGAAATGCAATTACTTTTTAATCAATCTTTTTAAATTGTGAGACTTGCATTGAATTCATTCATATTCACGTTTTCCATTTGGATCCAGGGCAATAATGTTTCATTTTTAGATGATGGATTGAACAGTGCACTGTGAGATGATCGTAGCTTGGGATGTTTTATTTTTTTTGTACCCTATTATGGCTTCAGACTTTGTGACAAATTCGCTTCTGACCTGCTGACGGTATTCATTAATCTTCATGTTCCTAGATGTTATGAAATGTTTTCTAACAAAACCTCTTAGACCTTTACAAAACAGATGTATTCATACTGAGCATCACTTACACAAAAGAAAACTGTCCCAGCAGGATTTCTGCTGTTTTAGCACCCTGTCGGCATCTAGCAAACCTAGTTTGAACCTGAACGAACAAATCAAACAATGACAGAGCATTACATGACTGATACTGTAGCGGTTGAGGAAAAGCATAACAGATGCCAGATGATTCAAAGACGAAGCAAAACTAAAAATTATTTATAGTGAAAGCAAACCTAAAAGAATAACATGCGAGCCAGCTCTAGTTTGAAAACATTCACTTCTGTGGTGTAATTATCACTAATTAAGTCATGTGGGAAAAAAATCACTTTGAACATTATCTGTTTTGTTGTTGTTTTTTACTCAAAAATCTGTGCAAGCACTATGTTCTTAGGAAATGCACAGATAAAGGAGCTTTAGTAGTCAGCAAGACGCCTTACAGAGTCTGCCAACATTTCCCTCTGGGTGCTGGCTATCTTGTGGTGTTCCATCCAAAGCTGTGTGATTGAGCAGGGCAGCTCAATGAATGCAGATATATTTACTCAGAGTGTAGCTCTGGGAAACATCAATCCAATACACATTGTTTCTCTAAACTTAGGAGGAATCATTGATCCACAAAAAGTGCTAAAATATTTAGGAGTAAGCGTTCCTCCAGCAACACCTCGGAAGCTGTTAAAGGGCAGTCCTTCTAAAAATAACGGAGGATTATAAACATATTTGATTATAAATACCAGCACTGCAATCTGCCAGTTGGGGGAGCAGTTTTTGGTTTGAAAACTAACTGTTTTATTAACAGCTTACAGGAACTCATCCTCAAATAACCCTGTTGAAATGCATACTGGAAATTTGATGAAAGGTTAGAGGATAATAAAAACTAAATGCTGCTTATCCATGTTTTGTTCTGACTCTAGGGATGCAGTGGTCTTGAAGTTTGATATGATGATAACAAATGTTTAACGTATTTGGTGCCAAGCCAGGGATTTATAGAGTGACAAAAGTACTTTAATACCTATTCCCCAAGCAACAGGGAACCTATGTATACCTAACTTAGGTGAGAACATAAGCAGCAAGGTTTTGAATCCGCTGCAACAGTCTGACTTTCGAGATGTTATGAAGAGTTTGATCTAAAAACTATACAAAGTGCACCAGTGCCAGTTAGTAGGTAACTGTTTGTTTAGCCAAGAACCCACATGCAAACAGAATAGAGGCTGTGCATGGCGGATTGTGATTTAACACTTTAATGATAATTTAATGAACATCTAGAATAGATACCAGGAAGAACAGAACTTGGGAACCACAAGGAGTAACAGCAATAGCAAGTAATGACAGAAAACCTGAGGCTTAAATACAGAGGAATCAAGACTGCAAAAGGCGAGGAATCGGCTATTTGAGTAAACATGATGCGCTGGAGTTGTAGCAAAACACAAACATGAAGAGACCAGGGGAGGATGGTAAATATCCACAGACTAGATACACAGTGCAAACAAAAATGAAGGGATAAACAGAACAACGTAATAATAATAATAATAATAAGGCTGGGACATTAAAACAAACTGAAAAGCAACATGACTGACTAAAGGGCCATTTATGCTTAGCGTTAAATATGCAGATGCATCCAGACGGAGCCTTCTGTTCTTTTTCTGCATTGAGTTCAGGCATATTTAACTAACTAATCAGGGAGCTTGCCGATGGTTGCCCATGTGCAACAGATGGTGAAGCCCGTCTATGACCACTTCAGTGTAGATTATCAAGAGTTACTCCACCATCACCATGTTTGCTAATGATACCTAAAAGCCATGTCATGCCAACTTTGAAAGCATAGGGTTTTTGACGCTTGGGCACATTAGAAAGGGTCGGATCTGTAAAGTAATTTTTTTATTAAATTTACATTTCCTCTGTCCCAAAGTAATATAAATGTTTGAGCCCTTACTTAAATCTTATAGAGCAACCTGCGTAGAAGTCGAAGATTGGGGTCAGGGCCAGACAGGCAGATTTTTTCAGGCCAGGAGTCAGTCGCCCAACCAGGCCTCCCTGGCCTTGCCCACACACGCATGTTCACACCCACACTTAAATGCATGGGCACAAGCCAAACGCATTTGTACGCACACACACAGCAAATTTCTAATAAAAGTCCATCTATGGGACCTAATTTGATTGCTAAGGTTGGAATATACAATAACTTTAGCTGTATTTGTGATAATACTAAGATGATAAAGATTTAACATAATAAGTAGTGCATAGATTAGAGCTATACATCATATCTTGTAAAAATATCAACTGCCTCAGTGGCAGATCATCATACCGGGGAATACTAATGAACCTCAACCTATAGTAAATCCTAGGTTGGGATACACAAACTTTCATGTTTGAGCTGAGATACATAACAGCAAGTCATCAACAGACAGAAAAAATCAACAACAAAATCACTTATTAGAATAATGCTATAGTACTAAGAAAGCTATTATTACAGCTGAGAGACGTTTATATCAATGCTAGTGTCTGGTAGTCTTCATGTTGTTGCTCAGCAGTAGAAATGATTCGCCCAAATGCTCTACTTCTCCTGAAGCACCAGCAAGACTGGTCCCATGAGCATCACCACCTTTAATAGCAAACATATGCTTACAGAGTTTTTTCCATACAATATAGTTCATACAGTGAAATAATGTAGCCTATGTCTCACTAGATTTGGCCTTGTATTCATATACATCATAATGGTAAGACCAGTATTATTATTCCCATTTGTTGTACAAAAATAATTTAAAAAGGAATCATTATCATCATTATTATTATTATTATTAGTATTATTAGTATTATTATTAATAATAATAATAATAATAATAATAATAGAGTGGCAGGTAAATCAGTAATTTTCTAATTTCAAGGCCAAAGCTTTGTAGGCTCCATATTTACTCTGTGTAGCCTGAATGTGTGCAGCCTCAAGTACCTTTGGGGCTCTCTGGACATCATACTGTGTGTAACTTTAAAAACAAAATCAAGGTCCAAATATTTTTTTTTACTTAAAATATATATATATATATATATATATATAATGTATTTGTACGAACATGTTGTGTGTGAGTGTTTTTTGCTTTTTGTTTTGTTTGATTAACTTACTTGCATCTTATGTTTTGTTTGTTTTTAACGGTGCCAATGGGTGTCTGAATGAATCAGTTGCTTTTCTGCATTTAACCACGTCCTCCTCCAGCGCCTTTCTCGTTTTACCTATCTACCTCTATGCACCACCTTTTCTCTTCCTTTTTATCGTAGGGAGACGTTGTCCATCGCTTCTCCTCACTAGCATCGCTCGTAGTTGCGGTAGCTGCCGCCGGTACCAGACACGGCCCCCTCCTCCAAACCTGTGTGGTTGACACTGACAGTTGGGGCTGGGGTTAATCGACATAATCTTCATCTTTCCCTGTTCACGTGTTGTTGGCCTGAATGGACTCTAAGTGGCCTGTGTCTCTGATAGCCACGCACTTTTTAATTTTTTGTTAGCTTTGAATCTTGAATAACTTACCACATGCCTCTTGTGGATTTAAACAGCCTCTCCAGCCTCTGTCTTGTCTTTTAATCCCACAAAGATTTAATAGTTTGGAAGTGACGGATATGTGTGTGGGCTGTACCATCTGCTGTTCTTGTTTCTCATTATGAATCTGGCTGTATGTTTGGAGTAATTTACTTGCATGAACTGGGAACCAAACAGATGCCTAACTTATGTCCTTCCTTAGGTTATAATCCTAATGGTGAATCAAAACCTTAAATAGTTTTACCGCAGACTTCATTGTGTTTAGATATTTTTTTTTGTTTGTTTTTTGTAGCAGAGCAACATAAGGTGGTGCATATAAAAGCAAAACGAAACACGTTACACATTTGTTTCATATGAAACTGAAAAATGTGGCATGCATCTTTAATTCATTCCCATTACCCCTCATACAATTAATTGCAACCAATTACTTTCAAAAGTCACCTTATTACTGAAAAGTGCCCAGCTAATTTTGGTAAAATCAAGCTTTATAACCTACCTTGGCATGTTAGGATACTTTGCCCTCACACTTATTCATAGCAGCTCTCCCTTTCTTAAAACACTGGCAATTAGAAGGCCATTAAAAAAATCCTGTTTGCAATTTTACACTATAATTACACATTGCCAAAATTTTAATGGAAAGGGTATAGGTAACCAGGTACAACACCCCAAAAACACAATCCCAAGGAGGAAACATGAGTAGCATGGATACACTAACTTATAATATTTGATGATTTTACTCGATCCAAACAAAAAAACGTTAGGGAGAGAATATTTATTAAGCAATTAAGAAAGAATAACATTTTGTGCAGATTTGTTTGTTTCAATGATAGGAAAGTAAGACCGTCTTTGTCTACTCATTATTCGACCCAGAGAACCGGTTATGTTTTAAATTAGCTCACCTAATTAGCCCCACAAACACGAGTAAACTTTAAAACCAATGTACGATAGCGCTAAAATGCTCCACTTGTAAGAAAGCTCAATAATTCATAGCCACCCTAAATGAGTAAACTGCAATGCCAAGAGGTTGTCATTATTTAATGTGAACAAGACAGGATGTCTTCAAAACACCCAGCACTTCCCTTTCGGGTTTAAGAAAGCAACATTTCTCTCTTGGCTAAGTTGTTATGGAAGTGTGCAGCTCATGAGCTTGCTCATTCACAATTCATGCTCACTGCTTGTACACCCACAAACAAAAAATCCCTCCATAAGCTGAACTGCCCATTTTTTTCCTCTCTCTTGCTCCTTGAGAAAGTTTCACTTCCAGTCCCACGACACAAAATATGTCTTTATTGTTCCATGTTGGATTCTGTCTCCTGGTATGTCTGAGGCTCCATGTCACTTTCAGTGCAGTGATTTATTAAACAGAGGACATTTGCATGCTCCTCAAACACATTTTTCTTGTTATATCACCTGAGCAGGTTGTGTAAAGCATAACCCGATTGTAGCAGAGCTGATAATATGTAGTGGCAGCAGTTATCTAATTAAAATACTGCTCTCTTGTCACTTTTGGATTGTACTCATATTGTTTCTGTCTCCAGCAGAGAGTTGTAAAGAACACAGCAGGTACAATTTGAATGTCATTATCTAGATGTGGGCACCAAGCATGGCAGCAGAGGTATTGGTAATATTGTTCCCATCCAATGTCAGGATTTCAGTTACCAACAGTAAACAAACTGCAAAATTAATTTAACACCTAACAATACACACTGGGTCAAACCTGTTGTTACATAAGGAAGGATTGTTACTGCCTCTCTGGACGGGATAAAATAAAAGTAAAAAACACAAACAAAAAAATGTTAAAAACAAAATACAGGAGGAAAAGGAAGAGATTCCCCTCCAGGAATAGGAGGCATGTTTTGATGTCAGTGTTAAAATGTATGGAGATAATCATCCACTTTGGGACTCGGGCGCAGCTATGCATTTTCCCTGGCATCATTATGTTAATATAGGTGCCAGGTGATGGGCAGAGCGGGAGGTAAAAAACATGTTGTTTATGTTGTGTGGTTTGCAGCCCACGGAAAAGATAATAAAAGCTGTGATTTATTCCACCGTGAATGTGGAATGATTTGTGCCAGGGCAACATTTACTAACGACACGAGAAGAAACATTTAGGAATGATGAATATTGAAAGGTATGCTGAGTGTTTTTGAGTTAAAATCATGTGACAATAAATCAAAACTAACCATTTGTAAGGGTCCTCTTTTCTGTTTTCGTTTCTGTGCAAACTACTATGCAACTAAATTACCCGCTACAATCCGGGATCTTTTACAAGGCATCACAAATAGTTTGGAGTCACAAAACCATGCAGATAATAAATACAACTAGACGAAAAACATCTCAACTGAATCTTAAAAAGTGCAAAGATACTACAGTCCATTACATTATACAGAAAATATTACAATACTAAAGGAAAAGTGAAAACAACATTAAAAAAATATAAAATAAACTATATAAATGTTTTATATTTCTTTATAGGTTTGGAAGGACTAGAAGGGCAACAGTGAATTTGCTTTATTGGTTAATTTCTTAACCAATAATCAATTAGTCTGAAACTAATCTGTTTTGAAAATAAAGACAAATGCATATCTTGAAAAATTTTGAGTACTTTTCTGACAGAACTCAGAACCCATGGTTCCGAGCTGAAGGTGTCATGTCTGACTCACTTTAGAACACTGGTTTCTCTAGAAGCTGCTTTAAAAAGTCCACTCGCACGAGAAGACAAAAACGTTAAAAAAAAACGTTTTATGCCAGGGAGACACTTTACTGTACAACTAGACCTGTCACAGGCCAACTACCTACATAAAGACTGAAATTGGTTTTTGATGACCTTCCTAAGCTATTCAAACATGGCTGTCTGACATCAAATGAGAATAAGAACGTTTTATTAGGAACAACGCTGATAATAAGAGTCACTGCACTCATTTTTACTTGCCAACTAGGTTCTTGCAGCTTTTGTTATAGACACAGTTACTTCGTCATGACCAACCTCCATGTTTCCATTAAGAGACCACTAAAAATAACAATCACACAACATTCCAGCGCTATCTTAAAGGAATTGATCCTACCATGTTATAACAAGGAAGATTCCATGCACAAACATACCTTGATGTGGGATTTTTTTTTATTGGTTTTTTTAATTAGATTTAATATTATTATTATTATTTTGCATTCTAATCATAATTCTAGCCCAAAAACTGCCATTATAGGTTGAAGAAAAACGTTTTAAAAAATCAAATGCCAAAGCCTCACATATATACTGTTATTTGAGTTTCACTAATATGGCAAAGTGCTGTATCTCAGCAGAACATAAACATCTATAACATTAGAGAAAACACAAAGAACATCATGTTTTTCACATTTAAAAAAAGGCACGCTTAGGAATTTCATATTAAAATATGCCTCACAAAGAACATATAAATAGGGAAAGTTTGTGCACATTAGCAAAATTCAGGACCTGTGTCTATTTTTACCAGGGTGTGTTTTGAAATAATTTTTTCATTTCCTTCCTAAAAACCTATCTGATTTGGCACACAGAGCAGCTGAACTAGCTTGCTTATTGTCCAGGACTCGGATACAGCTCTTCAATACAAGTGGTCATCATCATCCATGCAACTTCTATCAACTGTGGAGACAAAGCATTGGCCTCCCAATTCACAAAACTCGCTAGCCGTGAAGCCTGCACTACTATTAAAGTTTTTCACTTTTATTTGAAGGACACTGATTTTATATAAAACTCATACGTACTTGTTTTGCCATTTTATAATATGACTGCTTTAATACTACATTTATTATCTAGTAGGCCTTGTGTGTGTAATGCAACTTCTGTGTGCAACTTGTATCAACTGATGTTATACGCCCGTTTTTCTTCAAGTTGAAACAACCTGTTGAAGTCCACCTTGACCTCCCCAGGTTGGTTGATCTCAGGACAGCATATTCAGGTTCTCACAATGTTCAAATAAAAGATATAAACTCACAATCGATCAGCCAACGACATCTTTCGATATAAGAGTTTCACCCTGCAGGATGGAGAGCCGAGATCGGGTCTGAGCTCTACTTCCGCATCAGGCTTGTTTTATTGA
>JAVLVB010000087.1:951503-984402 GCA_032876305.1 Orestias chungarensis | reverse complement strand
TCTCTCTCTCTCTCTCTCTCTCTCTCTCTCTCTCTCTCTCTCTCTCTCTCTCTCTCTCTCTCTCTCTCTCTCTCTCTCTCGACCTGCTTTCCCCCTGATCATACACAGCTGCAACCATTCTCTAATCAGGTAATTTTCTTTGTTCCACTATTCAACCTCCTGGTATTTAAGCCCCGTTCTTACTTTTAATCACCTCTGGATTCCCCCGTTATGTTCAGTCTTAGCTTCCTGTCTCCTGGTTGTTCTCCTAGTCGTTTTACACAGATTGTGTTCTGTTGCAATTCTGTTTAGTTGTGATCCACAACCCAAATCTTCAACAGATCATCTTCTTCATCAGCTGCCTTTTCCACCTTCTGCTTACACCACTACCTGACAAATATGCCTTTATATAATCCATTTAATTGAAGTCCCGGTTGTGTGTTTATAATCGTTCCATCACTTCAGACAAGTTTCACTTGTATGACTAAAACTGCATAATGCTACAACTTACTTTAAACAATAGCGTTCTTCTTTCCACTCTTAGCCAGATATGTGGAGAGTGCACAATATATTTTTCCAATTTCTATTGAGAAATAATATGTATGATATGTAATATTTTCATTCATGAATTATTTTTTTTATCTGTTTCTTTAGACTGTGATGGACTGGCGACCTGTAATTAGGGAAACTGTATTCAGCTTTTGAAAAATTTAGTTAATTACACATACTTTATTATTACTAATGTAAATTCGTACAGAGTACATTTGTGATAGCGCCTTCCTTGTTTCTCTTAATTAAATTAACATTTGACAATCGCTTGTTTAATTCTACCAAGATTACCAGAGAAATATTACTCTTTTAGAAAACCAAAAACTGCATACAAAGGCTCCAAGAGGGTAGATACTTTTCCACATATGTACAATGGAAATCTGGGGCTTTCCATCTTGCTTTCTTGCTATAAAAATGTGAAAATTCTGTAATTGTATTTCGTAAATGTATTATATTCCTTTTCAACTGACTGAGCCAAAGGCAGGAATATGTCATGCATGCAAAAGCCAGTTGTTTTTGCTTTATAGGAGGGCTTATTCCCACACTCCCTGACAGGTTTCAGTTATTCAAATGACCACAAACCAATTCTCTCACAATACATGCGAACCTCCCACAGACTTAGATAATCTTACCTTGGTTATGAAAAAAACTGGAGAAAAGGTTTCAGAGGGGTGTAAAATCTGCTTCATCTAATAACTCAAATTTCTCAAGGAACTATCTGCAGTGGAAGTCCTCCCTCCTCCCCTTAAAATGCATACTAGAAAGAGTTGACTTTAACAGCTACGCTTTATGAGACTCCTAAAGTGTTTAAGGTCGACAAAAATGCTCCCCTTTTCTTCATTTTGCGAGCATCAAATGTGTAACCTTTAAATCACAGGAGAAGCTCTCTTTGCCTTTTTTCAAAGTAGTGATATACAGGAGCTGTTTCCTCCTCAGACTTTTTTCGTGCCATCAGCTTGTCCTTAGAGACTTCCCACAATACCTGCACTGGTAAATTTAATAAAGCCACAACACAGAGAAAAGCTTAAACTGCTTTAAGTCTAACATTGCTGCATCTGTTGTGTTCACCCGGGGTATGATGGATAGGCAGTGGTGGGAGGTTTTTCCAAAGCAGCCTGCAGTAAGGGACTGAATGAGCTGCCTGAGGAGATCCCTGCCTTTCTGATGAGACTCCAGGCTGTTAGTGAGCCATTATGCACCAAAATGCTGCATTCCTTAATCTTCTTCTTATCAGAGATGCTAGTACATTTACCTGAGTTCAGAGAGTATGTGTGTGGTTGCAACAATTTATCATTCTGGCAAAATGTAAAATTGAGACAACTCTTAACTGTTAACCTTTCTGTAAAAAAATAGACATTTCTATCACCAGTATTCTTGCAGTGCTAGTCAGAAGTTTATATTCACTTATAGGCATGAGTGTCCCACTTCTTTGGGTTTTTTATGGATTTCTTTGAATTGTTGACGGTAGAATGTACAACAAAAACAGTTTTTAATATAAAAATAATATTTTAATAAGGGATTTGTCTTATGTAATACATACAATTTTGATTTATTGAGATGCAACAGATAGGTTGTTACTGGTGTTGTTTGTTTATCAAGAGTGAGTAAAAAGGTGAATGACAGATGAAAGGTAAAGCTTGCTTGATAGGTAAAGGGTGATCAATAAAACCCAAACACTGTTGCAGACCATGATAAATATATATATATATGTATATATATATGTTGCACTCTTTTTATGCTGCCGCATAGCATGCGCACTGTTATTACTTGGAGATGCTTAATAAAGAGACAGCTCTTACATCGCAACTGGAAACAAACCAGTGCCTAAATATTTCAGGATTGTATAAATATTCATATACTATATAATTCTTAGCTAAACACCAAAGACCTCAAACAAAAAAGTTCATCGTATATTCCTCATTCTGGTCTGTTAGTGGGGAAATAAACAAATGCTGCCATTAATAAATAAGACAAGAAAAGGTTACGTTGGGGGCAGAGACGATTCTACTGAAAGCGTGACAAGCCTTCCAATAGTTCTTTCATGGCGTAATTGTGCTATTTACAATTCATATTCTTCTCTCCATTTCCTGCCCAACCTCACATCTTGAACACACCTCACAGTGTCTGGTATTTATCTTCTCCAAATGTATATATTTATGTCCTCCATCTATTGCAAAATTCTTAGTACACTTGAAATAAGACAAAACAATCTTACAAGTAACTTTAGGACCTTGTTTTTAATTAATATTTTTTTAAATTTAAAGGTACTAGGTCTATAAGCAATTTATTACACTTCACAAGTAAAAAATATATAGAAAACAAGTAAAAAAAAACTAGAAGTACGCAACTTTTACTTTTAATACATTTTCAAGTATTATTGACTTAACAAACTTTTTAACTTTTATTTTTATCATGTTTAAAGTGAAATAAGATATTTACACTAGAAACTAGAAAACATTTTGTGTTTTTGCAGTGTAGCCAAAAATCAAACTAGTCTCTAATCTTGAGACATGCAATAACTGCTCACAGACAGAAAAGGAGGCAATACTAAGCTTTATTTGGAAAACAAAATTGAATTATGATGAAAACCAAACAAAGAAAGACTTGTGTTTATAATATGCTCAATGTGATACTAAAGACCCGACCACCCTTTTGCCTCCTGCCATAAGCACAGCACACTGGAAGGGGCAGGGGGGGCAGTTTAGATGTTAATTTAGTCTGCCTGACTCATTAAGTTCTTCTAAGTGTTGAAGATTCGTGCCAGTTGGTGTCTATATCCTAATAGAGTACGGAAACATTGGTGGCTTAACTGTGCTGGGAATTCCTGCATTTCTGGCAGAAGTTGTGGTTCTTGTGCTGCAGAAAGACTTAAGGTCACACCTTTGCAACATCAGTTTTATATCACTTACACTGAATACTACAGCTGTTTTTAGATGAGCGTCATCATCAGGGTCAAACCGATTGACTTGTAAGAAGGATGTGGTTCAAAGGAAAACAATGTTTTTATATATATATATATATATATATATATATATATATATATATATATATATATATATATATATATATATATATTGTGATATAATAATGTCTTTGCTGTTTAATTTTTTTATTTGTACAAGAACAGAATTCGCGTAGCTCCTGCTAAAGATCCTAACCAATTTATATTTGATAGCAGAACATTTTAGGATGGATTACTTTGGGGGAAAAAGCCATCCCCTTACAAATCTACCTGTTTTGGAACATTATTTACATTACTCTTTCAATAAATAGTTGTGTTTTTATCTTGGACCAATTGATGTTTCTATGAAATAGACCGAAATAAAGAAAAACACACTGAATATGGTGATGGCGGCATCATGCTGTGGGGATTCCTTCACTCAGCAGTGAAAGTTTTATTGGCCTTTTAACATAAAACTTCAAGAAAGTATACTGAATTTTGTGCTTTTACAATTACAAAAGGTAGAACAATTACTGATATGTAATAGGACAAAAGCAATTTTATTAAACACTGTAGAATGGAGGATATCACTTGCAGGAAATGCAAATTTTTTACACACTTGTCTTCTTTGTTCATATCTTATTGTATCTTATTGACATTCAACATGTGCAACCATGACACTTATTACTGTATTTGAAAGAGTACATTGATTTTTACACACTGATATCAAAAATTTACTACACCCGTCATATATTATGCATCCATGTGTGAACATTGCACATCACTCCTTGGAAAGCAAATAATGAGATTATTTGCACAGACAAAATCATATTTTAGTTCTTGTTTTATCTAACCTAAACATGAGGAACAAAGCCCATCCTAAAACCGAATGGCTCACATTAGCATTGCTTCACCCACAGTTTGAAGCATTGTTTTCTGTCTTTATTTCATCATGTGAAGGACAAAAAACAATGCCTTCCATCAGAAGAAGAAACCAATCTACACCTGATTAAAAGAAAAAGAGAAAAGAATAGGGCTCCTTTCCAGGATTCCCATACATCTTCTTCTCTGTCCTTGTTTCTGCCCTCAATTCCCAAAGCAATCTCAAGCCAGTGTTTCTATTAAAACAATATCGCCTCATGCAAATTGATACTGTCAAGCCCCTTGGTTTCATTTCTTGTCCCTACCACTGCTCTCCGCTGTTTTAATGGAGGCTATGCCAGACGGGCCAAGCAGCATCAGGTAGGATCAATAGTATCAATAAAACTGCTTGGCAACAATCTGTAGCACACTCAGGTTAAAAAAGAAACATTTATGGCTGCAGATGGCACACAGAAACAAGGCAACAAATATGACTTCAACCTCCTCATCCTCCAAATAAATTTTTGGCCCAGAAAGAAAGCGTTGTTCCAAGCTGACAGGTGGCGACCCGTCCTACTGTAACATTTCAATGATAATTGCCCGCAGGACACGGCATGTTGGTCGTCACCCATCCTTGTGCGCGGTATGAAAGTTTTAGAGGCAAAAAAACAAAAGCCTCTTAAATCCTAATACAAGATTTATTTTATCGGTTATATTAGCAACTGTTCAATAACATAGATCATTTACATGCTGGTCACCTTGGCAGTGTTCGACACCTCCCTTCTCATGCATAACTCATAAGATGTTGGAGCGCGTGCAAGGCCGCTTGCAGAGTACCCTGTTGAGTTCATTAAGACTCCCGTCTGCTCTGAGGAATATTCTTATGTCTTCCAGTCTGACAATTGATTTGACGGCACTCTCTATGAAATAAGGACTTTCAGTGGATATGTTTGTCAATTCTGGACATTCTGTCAAACCTTTTTTGAGTAAAACAAACAGCCTGTTGGGAAAAAATAAAGGGTCCATTCAAACAGATGATTCAAATAATAAAATGCTTATTGTCTTTCTGTCTGACTGGTTCCATATTGTAAAAATTAAAGTCCTTTACAAAAGTTTTAATACCCCTTGTGTTTTTTTGTATGCTGGCAAATAGAACCGCACCCTTCAGTGTATTATTGATTTAGATATTCTCCAGGAGGCGTCCCATGTCAAAAATTTAATGCAGACCTCTTCCTGTACTGTTGACTAAAGAAAGTATATTCCAAAGACTTGCAGTAGGTGTTGGTAGTTGATTTAGAGGCCAAACCAGCTCATCTTTAATGATACCTGCCCGTACCAGTTATGACAGAACTGGAAAACACGGGGCAATTTCAGACTTGATTCTTCTTTCATCTTTCACTGTTAATTAATTCTCTGGAAAGATTATTTTCAAAACATCCAGCAAGCCTTTGTAAGTCTAAGAGTGAAGCTTTGGAATGTAACAACATATGATCAACGGTGTAAACACACTTAGAGAGGTCGATGACAAGGCTTTCAAATTGCTGCTAACTGTCCTAATCATTAATTGGCCAGCGGGCTCCCTTGCATTACAGCCGTGAAAACAAAAGCAATTAACAAATTTTACTTGCTTTTTCAATTGTTGTTCTACGCTTGAAAAAAAATTTTTTTCCATCCAAAATCGTTTCATTCATGTTTGGTAAGTTGTCTTTATTTTTTGTTACTCTATACGAATCCATAACAGGCTTTGGTGCCACTTAATTTAAATTAGTAAAAATTATCTGTAACAAACTTGGTTTTTGAATATTCACGGTCCATACAGTTTATACTTAACTGTGACATTAATACACAATTTTATTAGTTCTATTTTTATTAGTTCTAGTTGTTTGCATATTATGCAAACAACATAGTGAATTTGCACATAGTGAATTTTACTGTTTTACTTCCAGTGGTTTCATATTTTCTTGACAATCATGCGTTGCTCCAACTTGGTAATTTTGATCTAAATTATTAGTTTGTTAGTAATTGCACTCAGTAATTGTTAATAGGCATTCAAGCCAAACTAAAGCTATTGTTAGTGGCACTAACCATTGTTTAGAGGCCAGTGCCTTTCTGCAACTACAGAAACATGCCTACAACATGGTTAGAACACCTTCTTTTCTGTCTGAGGAATCTGACTGAAAATCAGGTTTGTTTTTCTTTTGAAAAAATGTGTTCGTGCGTAATAAACTAAAACCCTTGGTAAAGTCTAACAGTATAAATGTAAGAATATTAATATTGTTTTGTTAATCATCAAATAATAATAATAAAAAGTAAAACATAACTGCTAGACAAGAGCAAAAACCAAACTCTCTCCTGGTCCAATCTAGTCAGAGCCTAGTCCGACATATTGAGCATGAACATCTGAGCCGCTGAGGAAATACGCTTTCTGTTCCAGTAAGTCAGTATGTTAATTTGCTAATGTAGATTAAAAAGTAATTGTTAACTGTGTGTACACACAATAATCTGCCCTGGCTGCATGCTGTGGAGATGATATAGAAAGAAACGCTGCAGAGATGTCCAGTACCAGGCATTATGCACTCCATTACACACTTTAGTTCCTACAGAGTTAATTTGAGCAGGTTGTGAGGGAGCAGATCCAACTGTAACCTTATCGGCTGCTTTCATTTTCCCTCCATTCAGTTTAATTTCACCCTGTGTGCAGTAATAAGGCAAGGATTTAGCTTCTGTTGAACTTGGTCCCGCTCGATCGGAGGTTAATCTGAAACCCCTTTCTAATTCTGCGTATGGCCTCCATATTTACCACATGAAAGATAAAAATGTGTCCTGCAGAGATGGGATTCATATATGTAACCAAATTAACTGAGGAAGGAAGACCAACAAACTTCCTAACACGTGAATGATGTGGTTCAGAAAGCAATTTCAACCCTTCTTACACTATTTTGCATTGCTGAAAATAGTGAGCAGTTGTACTGAATTTGATGTTTGACAGATGGGAAAAATGAAAACATCAAGAGACTTAAATTGAGGCATCATTGTTAAAAGTCAAAAGCATTCGTGCTGGCATCTGAAGGACAGTTCATCCGCAGGAGAATAACCTAATACATTTGAGTACCACAAATAAGTTAACATACGTCAGTTATTTAATTTAATGAATGCTTCAAAGGTCTATTTCTAATAACTTTGATGATTATGGTTAAAGCTTCCAAAAAAATTGAATATTATATATAGTCTGCATGGTTGGCACTGGTGTTTTTCCATCCTTCTCTTGATATTTCTCTGTAGTTTCACTGTGGGGTTTAGGTCATGCCAGTTTGCTGAACAATTACTCAGTAATACGTGGGCCATTAAGCAAAGTATTGGTACGTCTGGCAGTACGACTGTGGGCAGATGCCAACTCCAACTAGAGAGTAAAATCAGCATTTCCATAAAATCTGACTGCAGTGGGACTGCTTCTAATATCTCTGATTCATAAGTGGCACAAAGGAAAGCAAGAGTTGTGGCCCATGTCCTGGATACAGCGGTGGATGGTGGCTTTTAAAGTCTCGACTCCACATTTTCAATCAACTTGGCTTCAAAACACCTTTAAAAAAGCAGGTTTTTAAACGTCTTGCGATTCTTAACTGCTATACTTATAGTACTCTGTAAAAGCAGGTTAATAGCCAATGACTTAACAGCTTAAAGTCCTTGTGGAGGCTATTTGTCTTATGGGCGACCATTGAAAATGACCAGAAAAAAACCTCTGAAATATGCGACCTTCTATGTAATCTTTTTTTTGGTTTTTTCATTTCATTTCAATTTCTAAATAAGACAACCTTTCTGTGACCCTCTTAATTTATTAGAATGTATGTGTATATTGGTAACACCTCAAGAATCACCTAGGGGGGGAAATGCTAAGATAGGACTGGATAACATGACTTTCAATAAAGATAAACACATCTGAAAATGTACAGAAATGTGAGAGAGGTAAACTGCCACATAAGCATTTTTACTATGCTGTATGCAGATTTCTATATGAAAATCTAGAAAAGAAGCTCATCTACCAACATAGTACCGCAGTTCACTCAATGCATTAGTCAGAAAAGCTTCCTTCATTCTAAAGCTTTAATTGAATATCAGTATTCATGACACCGTTTTCCATTTTTTTCACCAAACTGTGTGTATGCAGGTGTGAAATTAACATAAACGGCTAATAACCTGAAGCCTAAAAATATTTTATTATTGTCAAAACAATGACGGGACCATTTAACGGTGGAGGCATGCTGTAATATTTAATTCTGTTACTGTTTTAATGCATTTTTTTGTTTTTAATTTAATATTCATTTGAATATAAGAAACTGTTTAAACCCCTTCAGCCACCATCACTTGTGCTGTGCATATGATAGCTTTTCACATGAAACCCAGTGGTTTATTACACTGAAGACTGACAATAACTTTCCATGTGAAGCAAGCTGCAAAACATAAAGTTTAATGTTTCCACTAAGAGGGTGTTTCTGACTCAAAGGTAGAGCAGTGCAAGAAACTGTTTAACTTGACATTTTTTTTAATCACCGATGGCCTGCAACCATAAATAAAGCAAAATATGTAAATGTTTTACCCCGTTTGCATGAGTAAAAATAAGTGCTACTGCCCATATTGTGCAACTAAGCAAATATTAGTAAAAAAAAATGAGTGTATGAATGTATCTTGTTTTGATGAAGTGCAATCATGCACTGAAAAAAAAAAAAAAAAAATACTGTTTTAATTCAGCTCATATCCTCGTGAGCTACTGTGCTGAAACTGTTAGATCCAGCACTGCTAACGCAAACTTAAATCAAATAGCAAAATTACCCCCTGTGCGTTCCTTCAAGTTCTGAAGACGGCCGGTAAGGAGTTTGATTTATTTGATTCGGGTGTGCAGAATCAGAGACAAATCTAAAGAAACAAGACTGTGGATCTCAAAGACTGGAGTTAGAGGCCCATGATTAAGAAACTATGTTTTTCTGCCTTTATCTCTCTTCCTCCTTAACATAAACAGGTTTAGGCTTTACTTGATAGTAGACTGTAGATTTGATTTGGCTCAAATATATTTGTTTAACTCTTTCCAGCTTATGAAAGCTTTTTTACCCCTAAGAAAAACTGTAATTTTATTTTATTTTAATCCACCCTCAACAGTCCTTTAAAACAAATAAATAAAAGATAAAGGTTGTACATAACTCTTGATTTTTCATACTACAACTATGCTACTGCTTTAGAAATTGTAATCTATTTGCAGCCGCCCCCATATCTTTAACAAACGTGTCAATGTGTGAATCGCTGCCGGGACAGAACAGAGTCGATGCCTAATGGAGATAAGTTGCTGATTGCAGATAACTCCACAAAGCACAACTGAAAAACAAAACAAAAACATTATCCCATAATGTGTTTGACTTAACTGTTCTGTCCATAGAGATCATTATTGAATCTTTGAAAGCCGGGGACAGACAGACTCACTGCGCATGCTGTTCGAAAGTTCAGACATAACACAGGAGAAAAAAAATGATATGAGAATTTCTTTTTCTTCTTTTATAAAGTGGACAGCCAGTAAAATTGGTGATGAAATACATCTTACAGAGTTACAAAATTGAAATTGCGGCGTCTGCCTTTTAGCTTGTGGCGCTGCGTGAAAGAAAACACTGATTAAAAACTCCCACACTGCTCACAACAGAGATGTTTGGGGCAACATTAAGACACTACCATTTTATTTGTTTCAATATGTGCAAGCTACAAATTCATGGCAGAAGTTACAAGAGGAACACCGCATGTTCGTATCAATGATGAGATGGTCGGAGTTCACGGATACTGCAGGGCATGTCCAGATCCAAAATCGTCTCGTTTGCAAGATGAATGGGGTAAAAGTCGGGGTGTCTTAGAGCGGCAGTTACAACATTTTCCTCTTCTCAAACTCCTGCAAAGACAGACGACAAAGAGATGGAAGAGACGTGGCGTCAAACGAAGTGAGACAGAAACACATGAATGATTTATTCATGCAGAATTCATACAGAATTGTTTTGATCCTGTGCATCAGATATGCTTTTGGAGTGGGGGAGAGTAACTCTGGAGTCTGTTTTTTTTTTTCATTACTTGAGTCTAACTTATCCAGAACTTACATGTGGGAGAGCTCGAGCAGTAAAACAGCTCACTTGTTGGTTGCCAACAATAAAACCGATCGCTTCCTGTGATCGATGGGAGTGGTACATCTGCGGAAATCTGATTTATGTGAGGTTATGCTAGCTGTGTTTATCTGCGCAGTCCAACCATGTGACTATAAATGAGAAGGCATTATGTTAGCCATTAAAAAGGATGTTGCTATTTACATATTCAATTTGCAGAGTATCACACAAATCGCAGGATGATAGAATACGTCGTTCCCAAAGAATTTTCCATTCCGAGGGGGAAAGTAACTTAATGCAAATGTCATTTATCAGGTCTAGAGAACACACAAGCACAAGTCGGCCCATTCCTCTGTGGCTTGTGAATGCGTGCAGTTATACTGCCACCCTGAGGCAGGACAACAAAAGCAAGAGGAGTCAAAAGTGCTTCGGATGCAGCCTCGCAATCTAATCCGAGATAGGCAACATAAACTTGGATACATTTCTAAGAAACTGGAGTGTTTTTGGCACCACTTGTATTTCTGCTTAAAGGCTATAATATAAAAGAACCGAATAAGGTTGGGGGGGTATGTAAATTTAGACAAACAAAGAAAGGGAAGGGAAGGCAAAACGTGACAAAAATTATTTATAAAAATGGTGCGTTTGACAAGCAGGAGACACTAAATCCAAGGTCGCAAAAAAAATAGAAGCTCCAGGGAAAGATTGTAGAGCTTTTCCCTCAGGACAGGGGAAGAAAACGCTTTCATTCAAGCCTGCCGTTTGACAAGTCAAGAGTAAGGGGAGGAGTAAAATGAGAAAAGTAGAGGTTGTCACTCAAAGGCGACAAGTAAAAAATATACCCCTGGTCCGAAAGTAGGGAACAGCGGAGCAAAATGTTACATGAAAGAAAGGCAAGACATTTACAAACGAGCAATGACAACAGCTTTGACGCACTTGGCCCCAGATATATGAGGCCAACGGGCACCGTAAACAACGTCTGGCCTCTTTTTCAACGGTTTAATTTATTAGAGCAACAAAATCTAAGGGGTTCTGTTTGTTTGCACTTATTGGCTTTAGATTAGAAGGGGTTTTGTGCAATAGAATCACAAAGCAGTTAATAACCGTAAATTGGGACAGAAAACAATAAATATATTTTTTAAATATGCTACTAAAATATACACATATACATAAATCTACTCAAAGTAAAAAGATTCCACCAATATTAGTAATCTTTCTGTTCTGCGTCTTAGAGGTTTGTTAAATATTTGATAGAACTAAATATTTAACAAGGGGGAATAAAAAGAACATGTAAATGCTTTTTCATAATGGCACAGTGTTGTACTACAATCAAAGGCAACACTAAAACCTAAAGTGTTTACTAAAACAGCAAAATCTCAATTACCATAACACATTAAGACTTAAGTGGCCTCTGAGGGGATTTTAAAACGGAATTTTTTAAAACAAGTTTCATTAAAAACGATTGTCCAGATGAAAACAACATTACTTCGAGCATGCTTGCTTTGACACAGCCTAGGGGGGGATGAAAGAAAAGTGCGCAAAGATCTCTCTTTTTGAAGGGGAAAGAGCCGCAGCATCTAAATGGGTAAAACTTTCTCAGACCATGAAAGATTTTGGAGATAAGATGAGCCGATTGCCTTCTGATCATCTGTTTCCTATCTTCCGATCTCCGCTTTCATGTTGATAACAAGTATTTGCTTTGCATTTCCCAGTGGCCGTAGCGCAGCGTTACAAGGCTAAAAAGCCTCTTTAATATACTTCGCACTGCCAAGTTTACAGCAACTCAACCATGTGGAGATGCAATTCTGAAAACCTTAAACGACCCTGTTTTTTTAGCAGTGATGCTGAGAGCTTCATTAGTGCCTGATAAGACACATTTCAAAAACAGCCTGGACGGAGACGTCCTATTCGTAATTTTCGCAGCTGATTAAATGTGATGACACATTAATCTTGTTTTTCAATCTTTTTCAACTCCCAGCAACAGTTCATCAGGGTCAGTGAATGCAGAGGTTTACTTCGGCACCTGAGCAGCGGTCACCACGGTTTTTGGCGACACTCGAAGCGTGTATATATTACTTCAATTATAGCGGTCGAGGAGATAAAGAGAGATGTATGAACACCACGTCTGTGAAAAATGAGCATTCATGCGGCGCGTTTTTCATCATTACACACAATGATTATGAATTAAACTGTGGCAAAAATTGTCATGTAAATCTATATCTGTGTGCAGTGGTGCCAGCAGTGGTAATGAATGTATAGGATGATAAATGGGCGTAATTCCTGCTTTCACTTTTTATACATCTTGTTAACTGCGCCTCCCGTGGGATAAACTTAAATAAAGAGGGGGTAGCGTCAGTTCAGTTCCACACATTCCCATTCATTTTCGCCCTTTTGTTCAACAGCTTTGTTTACAGCACCCTAATAATGAAACCTCAGGATTTAAATAAATAAAACAAATCTTCCCACATGCGTAACAGAGTTATACCAAAGCTAACAGTAGCCGCGACCAACAGCCCAATGTATTTGAATGTAAAGCATCAAGAGCAGGTCCAAAACTTCTTCAATATATTTGTGTCTTCTGTCTCTTCAAACCTCAAGTCGGCTGCGGCAGGCAGCCGCTCATACGGAGCCAGGTTCTGCTGGAAGTTTTGTCCTGTTAAAGGGAGTTTTTCCTCTCCACTGTCGCTACATGCATGCTCAGTATAAGGGATTTCTGTAAAGTCAAAGCAAGCTATCGTTTTAGTGTGCTGATCTCGGAGGAGTAAATGATGCAACTGAATGACCCAATGAAATCTGCTGTTTTTTTTTTTAAGATTGGAAACTTCTTTTTACTTATTTGTTTATAACATATTTATGATTTCAATGAATTGAGTGCGTTACAAAACGGGAATTGGAGGGAGTTTGAAGATGTGGCTTTTGTTTGGTCATGTGACAATAATTATGATGATTGCGGGGGATTTAACTGGAGGAGAGAAATAATGTCAGTGGTGAGGTCATCTTTTACAGAAAACATGAGTTATAGTCCATAACAACAATATTAATATCATATATCAACAGTGGGGAAAATTCCCATATGAATGCATCCCTAATGTCTTAGCTCAGGTTAAGCACCGTGTATTTTTATTCCTACTTGGATTAATCCCCTTCATTCCACGTCACAGAGAGCTGCTACTGCGAGTTTGCCTTATAAGGTCAGGTGATGGAAATATGTTTGCATTTCCCTGTAACTGCCCTGCCTGTTTTAATTAAAGTTTGATTAGAGCATTTTTTTTGTTTGCATGGCATAAAAGTAAAACAATAGTGGAGCTAATAACACAGCACAGACGTGGATGTTTGGGTATGTAATGTCAAGCTCTCAGTGATTTTTCCTAGTCTGTTTGAATTAAGGATGCATGATATATAGGAATCATGTTGGATTTTTGAACATACCAGTATCGGTCCGACTAGTAAACCTGGGCGGGTATTAACAACCCATATTTATTTTTCATCATGTTGTTGTATGTGTTTGAACGTGATATAACAACATCTACAGAACACATAATTGGAAAATGTCAGACTGAAGAAAGACGGAGTGCAGCAAAAACAAGGGGGAGCATTTCAGACCAATATATCTTCAATTATGTTTCCATCTTGGGCCTTTGCAAAATGCCACTAAGTGACTGAGCATTTAAAAATTGCTTTTATATAATAATGAAAAGTCAAGCCCCGGGCATGATTACAATATGCAGGTTTCAAGTAAAATTACACATAAACTTTCCAAAACAAAAATAACTTCCTTCCAACTGTGTCTTGGGTATACTTACATTTTCATACACACTGTAAAAGGCAATTACATCACTTTTACTCTACAATTACTGTAAAACACTTAGGTTTATATGAAGAATTTATTTGCATATTTTAACATACATGTTTTAATAGTCTCTATATATGGGGCGTCAACACTACACATCGCCCTTGTACTGTTTTATTTATAGTACAGGGTACCATGATAACTGATTTAACTGGGACAACTAAAGCTGTCAGACAACATGGTTGTACTCAAATTACATGCAACCATTTAAGTATCATGAGAACAAAGAACAGTAACCAAACCAAAAATGTTGAAAGTTTGGGAAAATCAAATAAAGTAAACGCAAATGTGCAAAAACAACACTGAGAAGTCAGCATCAAACAAACTGTAGATGGATCCGTTACAGACTGAGACTTCACTTTCCACAGGCAAAAACGGGGTTTACAACCGACAGGCAGATGCAGCTTCCCGAATCATCATGCACTAACTGGGAGACACGTTCACAAAATCTCAAATGAGGAGAAGCAAACAAGGCACACGTCAGACGGAACGGTTTTGAACTTCAGTCTATGCTGGGATTTGCAACATGCTTCGAGGGACGTGGGATGTGTGAACTAAAAGATCATGGTAAAGGAAATAGAACATCTCAGCTTATAAGAAGCTCTTTTTGCTTGAAGCCAGTTTAATGTTGTCATCAAAGAATGTTGCACTGAGTTGGGCCGGGATTTAGCTCAACAACCAACAAAAAATACATACCTCTCAGAGACTTCATCACCTGGTAATGATAGAAACAGCTGTTTAATTAGGTATGCAAGCGCATGAGGGCCGTAAACAAGATTGCAGCATTTTTTTGTTGGGGCAAGCGTGGGTCTTGCAGATCAATAGCATAAATCCTCATCCAGATACTTCCTCTATTGATTATTTTAAAAAGTAGTCTATTGCGAAAATATTTAAAAGCTGAAATCTTAGGATGTTGAAACTTGTGGGGGTGTATGGTTGTTCAGTGAAGTCCCACCTTGAACATTGTGCTCCCCAGCTGAGCGGGAGACATGCTGACCACAACTCCAGCTGACTGGAGAGCTGAGATCTTCTCTTTGGCTCCGCCTTTCCCACCGGCAATGATGGCACCAGCGTGACCCATCCTGCGGCCTGGAGGAGCCGTCAGCCCGGCGATGAAGGACACCACCGGCTTGGCGTTATCTCCCTGGACGATGGTAGGGTAGCGGGAGGAAAGCAGAGCAAAATGAGATGAACCTTAAATTACAAAGAGGAACGGAAATAAAAATAACAATGAAGTGAGAAAGACCCAAAGGAAATGTGCGAGTTGTTTTGCAAAAAACAACAGGAGCAGCAGAGGCTGTACAAAATAAATAGGATTACCTTTCTGCACCTGCATTTATTCCTTCATTGGAGACTATGGACCTTATGCACTCCCAGCAGAGAGCTCCATTATAACACGCAAGTCTAACCAGTCATCTCTGTCTAAGCCAGCATTATTAAAACAAAGGGTCAATCAAGCCATTTAATTGCATGGGCGGCAGTGTGACCAGATAGGGGCTCAGGCTCCTGCCATTTCAAATCACCTCATTTCTGAAATGGTAATTAGTCATGTAGCCAGTGATTAGCTCAGCGCTTGTCTATGCTACTTGTTCATTGATGGATGTTATATTCAACAGTTAAGATCATTTCCAAGGTGAAGAGAGATAATATTTTCATTTTCAGCAATAACATCATAACCAGGGAAAAAAAGGGGGGGGCAGAGGCTGTGCATGCACATAGCAGCTAATATTTCATACTTAGGGATAGCAACATAATTGCCAGGGACGGTTGTGTGTGCACATGTGTACAGGCTGACTGTCATCTGGCAGACAGCCTTTGGAGAGCGAATGTGGCATGTTTAACAGCCAAAGCAGCACAGTGAGGTCCTTCAAAGAAGCGCGCACTTCTGCTAGCGTTTCAGGACCGAGTTAAAAGATGAAGCTGGCAGGAACGAGATGGCACATTTTAATAAACATGAGCTTGAGACGACTTTAGGTAATTGAGACTAGCAGGGCATATATCAACCAAGGAAGTGTCAAGAGGCCCAGAATCAAAAAAAAAAGTATCACTAACTAGAATGTTAAGACTTGCAGAGTTATCAGGGAAAGTCAGAGAGGAAGGAAATATCACTATAAAGACCTCTGAATTTGTTACAAGCATGTGTTCTAACCAATGAAAGAGTATAAGCACAAAGAAAGAAAAATAGATAAGTGGAAAACACTCTACTCAGAAATCAAAGCACGTTCTGAATACACAAACCGCCCTCATGTGAATCCAGCCTTAAATCTACCTCAAGCAAAACAGGTTTAATTCCTCTATTAATTCCTGCCTCTCTTGGCACTAAGTAACAATTTAAGAAGGGGGGTGGTCGGGGCTTTGCTACTGTTCGCTCCAGCCGTCTTTTGTTATTCGCTGTTAGCAGAACAGATTTATTACGTTCATTAAGGGACCAATGGACGAGTTTTGCTGTTTTTGTTTGCCAACATGACACTGGAAGCTTCTTTGCGCCATAAACACAAACTTAAGTCAAACTTAAGACTATTGTAGGCTCCTATGAACATGACAGGGTGGTGGGACTCACAGGATTGTGTTTTCATACAACACAGCCTTAAAACCTCAGGCACCAGTCAACAAGCCATGTTTTATTATCTGTCATTACCGCAGAAACGTGATTTATTTAACATTGATAGAGCTATTATGTTAGTTTGGGTGTCTATTTCTTACATGTAACTTTATAATTAAAAAAAACACTGTACAATAATGAAAGTATACAAAACCTGTGTTAGAAAGACTCTTTAAGAAATTTCCTCATGTACTGTCATGTAATTTCAACAAAAAAGTGAATTATAATTGAAATTACTCTAATAGCTGGTCCAAAAATTACCATTTATAAAATGTCCCTTCTATATCAGGTTCAAATTCTGCTTCAGTTTTATTGTCTACCAAATAGTCTAGAACAGGGGTACCCACACTTTGAGCTTGTGAGCTACTTAACAGATGACTAATCCTAGGGGATTTACCGCCCCCTCAAGAAAAAAAGAAAAAACAAAGGAGATAAAAAATGCACAACACCTATTTATTTTATATTACTTAGATCATTTTTATTGTATATTTTGTCCTTTCAAGACAAAGTTATTTATAAGAAGAAGAAGTATAAAAGTATATTAGAAGTATAATCTATACCACATGTTAGTTTATCTTGCAGAACTGCTTTAACCCATTGTAGAACGTGTGTGTTTCTCTAAAGGCACAAGCATACACGGATAAGTCTATAAATACATACATACATAAATATACAGGGGTTGGACAATGAAACTGAAACACCTGTCATTTCAGTGTGGGTAAATTGGACCAGCCTGGTGGCCAATCTTCATTATTTGCACATACCTGCAGTCCAATTGGCAGGTTAAGAACACATTTTTGCTCAGAATTTTGCAAAGCACACAATATTAGGGGTGACATACCAGCGTTCAAAAGAGGACATGTCTTGCTGGCACATCTGTGACCAAAACAGCAAGTCTTTGTGATGCATCAAGAGCCACGGTATACAGGGTAATGTCAGCATACACCCTGTAGACTGTGGACACAAGAGGAAGATGTCTGAAAGCTATTTTCTAGGTTCTAACCCAGATTGTATCCAAAAAACATAAAACCACGGCTGTCCAAATCACCTCAACTCTCCTGTTTCCAGCAAAACTGTACTTGGGAGCTCCACAGGGTCAACATACACAGCAGGGCTGCAATACCCAAACCTTTGGTCACCTGTGCCAATGCAAAATGTCGGTTTCAATTGTGCAAGGAGCAAAAATCTTGGGCTGTGGACAATGTGATGTGTCCACCTTTACGGTTTTCCCCACATCTGGGAGAGTTACGGTGTGGAGACGCCCCAAAGAAGCGTACCAACCAGAAGGTTGCATGCCCAGAGTGAAGCATTGGGGTGGATCAGGGATGGTTTGGGTTGCCATAACATGGCATTCCCTTGAGCCAATACTTGTGCTAAATGGGCACGTCACTACCAAGGACTACCGAACCATTCTGGAGGACCGTGCATCAAATGGTTAAGACATTGTATCCTGAAGGCGGGGCCATTTAACAGGATGACAATGCACCAATGCACACAGCAATACTGATGAAAGATTGGTTTGATGAAAACAAAAGTAAAGTTGAACATCAGCCCGCACAGTCACCAGATCTAAATATTATTCACCCACTTCGGGGTGTTTTGGAGGAGCGAGTCAGGAAACGTTTTTCCTCCACCAGCATCACATCAAGACTTGGCCACTATCCTGCAAGAAGAATGGCTTAAAATCCCTCAGACCACTGTGCTGGACTTGTATATGTCATTCCAAAGACAGGTTGACGCTGTGTTGGCCGCAAAAGAACGCCCTAAACCTTACTAATATATTATTGTGGTCTAAACCCAAGTGTTTCAGTTTCATTGTCCAACCCCTGTATGTATATATATGTAGATTTCAGGGGGTTCGGTGCTACCCTGTCCTCTAGCTCCACCTCTGCTAAGAGACGGGATGAGACTCGCTATGCGACATCGTAGTTTGCAAAGGCAGCTAACGCAAAGCTAGCGTAGAGGTAGCGTGTGTTCGCATGCTTAAATATGCATCAGTTTGTTGCCAGGTATGTGAACTAAAAGACAAGCAAAAGGATGGATCTGGTCGTGTACTTCCTTTAATGCCGTACAATCGACTCGCGCTCCTCTCGCGACTGACTGGTCGATAGCTTCCCCAAACTATGCCACTATTACCTCAATATTTCACTCTTGTTATGAGAGTCTTTTACCAAGAATGCGGTCTTCTGTGCTGGTGTCAAAATGATCATATTTGAATCTAATATGTATGAAGAACATTATTCCAAAAGTGTGTCTCTTTGTCTGCATTTTGTGTGGCAAACTTTGCTCTTGCTACTGTGATTTTCTTTGAGAGCTACAGCTTCCTTCTTACACCCCTCCCATCTAATCTTTGTTAAGCTCCGATTAGAGTTAAACTTATTTTTATGCCAACATTTCCCACTCTACAGGGTTAGGTTATCCTGAGCTATTTATAGACCTATGCGGCTACAATCTTAAGATTGCTGGAGGACAATCTGATCACTTCTCACTCTGCTACTTTCTTCTTTTATTGTCCAATCTGCTTTAGTTGCATTTTGGTTCAGCTGTTAACTTTCTGTTTACTTTTAGTTTTCTTCTATCCATAGTAGATACACCTGGTCTGGTGTTCTGTTAGCTAAGACAGCGTCTTTGAGGAGAACATCGGCTGGTGGTGTTGCCAGTGATATTCAACTGCTGCCATTAACTTTTCTTTCTTTTCAGTTTCCTCTGCATCCATTTGTCTCTTCTGTCAAGGCAAAAAACCCAGTCGATCACGAGAGACGGCTGCTTGCACTGTGCCAGGTTCCACTGGAGGTTTCTTCCTGTTAAAGGGGAGTTTTTCCTCTCCACTTTTGCTGCATACTTGCTCAATATGAGGGATTGCTGTAAAGTCAATGACAACGCAAGCTACTGTCTCAGTGTGCTGATCCCGGAGGAATGAATGCTGCAAGTCAATGACTTGGTGCAATCTGCTGGGTTTCCTTAGACTGGAAACTTTTAAAACTGATTTGTGTATCATGTTTTTTTGATTGGAATGCAATTATTTTCTTTTTAAGTGCCTTGAGATGGCATGTGTTGTAAATTGCCGCTATTTAAATAAACTGAATCTTGAAGACTATTAAGAACCTGCTGTAGGGAATGGGATTTCTTTCAGCATTTTACAGCTTATTGTCACGATTAACATGCTTCAATAGCCACTTCAGGACTTGTTGGCAGTTGTTTTATATTTTCTTTAATCGTTTACCTCTTTAAAATTATTTACTGTACACATAGGATGCAAGAGTCTTCCGTTGCTCTTTCAATTTTATGTTGTATTAAATACTGTAACTCATACACATTTAGAACACTATGAACATTATTATCATGTACTCCAGCCATGACGCCATTTTTTTCCAGCACACGGTTTTTTTTTCCGCTCTATCATTAACATCAGAAAAGCTAAAATATGCAGGTAGATCATTTATTGATGCTGACACAGTGCCTTCGAGATGGGCCTGGATTTCAGCAGTTTCTATTCCTGAAAAGAAAGAAACAGAGCAAAAACGAATAAGTAAAAGTAATCCACAAGACAAGAGTTTAGACCTGGAGAAGTTGTAAATGTCAGCAGCGGGTTCATAGCCGCTTCGTCACATCAGCCAATCATCACCTCCCTTACAAGCGAACATCAGAAAAGGTCCACAAGTAAGCATAACCTGTGATTCGCACCTTCATCTCCTCTGTCACGTTTTACCTTCATCTCATAAATCACCCAGAAACATATTAGAGAAAGCCAGAGTCTGTGATCAAAGAAACAGAAATAAAGCTCCAACATATTCTTAGCGAGTGACGCGCCCCTGTCCTCACAAGAGCTGAATGATTTGTGAAAAAAAATATTCTGTGCCAACACTAAGAAGCATAAGCAAAGAAAAAAAAAAAAAGTACAGCGTAAAAACGACGTGTTGGTATGTTTTTCTCTTACAGTGTTGTGCTCCTTCAGGTACTCAGCAGCATTCTCCTCTGCATTCCCTCCGATCTCTCCGATAAGGATGATGCCCTCCGTTTTGGGGTCCTGCAGGAACACTTCCAGGCAGTCTATGAAGTTTGTGCCATTAAATGGATCGCCGCCGATACCTTGCAGTGGGCGAAAAAACAAATAAACACATAAGCAATCCAAATATGTCAAACAATAAATTGTGTAAATGTACTAATAAAAAAATCACATAAAAGGCCTGTTTCACCTCACACTTGACCCGAGAAGAAGCACTGAAATTCAACAGGGATGGGCGAATGATGTTTTTAGGATCTTTATGATTAGCTGATAACAGCTGTCGGTAAATCTTTCTATCAGTTTGGGGGAGGATTATTTTACAAACAAAATATTTCCTTAATTTTTGGTCTCACAGTTTCTAACGAAGAGAAACATAAGACCCAAAGGCAGAAGCTCGGCTTTACCTGCCGTATACTTAGTTCCCTGTGTGGGTTGCTCACATCGCGTTTCTTGAAACATGTTATGATGAAAACAGCTCCAAGACAAAAGTGACAACCAGCAATCTGAATTAATCTAAAGGAAGCCTAAAAATCTTCACATAGCTTAGAGCAGCAACATTCATCTTTCTAACGTTAGAAATAAATATAAACTGGAATGATGTTTGCATTCCGTTTTGTTTTTATCATATTTTTCTTCAGCTGTTACCGACAACCTTTTTTTTGTAGAAAGGTACTCTAATTATGCTTTCACATTTAAGTACCACAGCTTACAAAGAGTGCACAAATTACAATTTCCAAGAATGATTTGCAGCATCTGGAGAAATATGACAACAACAAAAAAACACTCGACAAAGCAACAATGTGTAGTTAAAATTTATGTGGAGGACGGAATGTTTTAAAATATTTAGTTATTAATTTCTTTTTTAACCAAGATTAAAAAAACATAGGCCTCCGAATGTTGAGATGGACTTTCTTCTAAAATGCATGATTAATAAAGCAACATTTCCATAGTGACAGGACAACATGAAAAGTAGTCGGTCCGCTCCATGTTTGAGTGTCAATATGAGAAACTCAGGAGTACATTCTTTCAATTTAACGTCATTGCTTTTTATCATTTCAATGCTGTTTTATCAAAATGAAACACAACAAAAGAACTTAAGACTCGCTCTAGCTGTGTTTGCCGTTTGTAAACAAGTAGAAATTCAGTAAAGCAAAAGCTTTGTGCAAAGAAAACAAACATTTTTTGTGCTTAACATCTTGCAGTGTTGGTCGATGGAGGTAATTGATAGTTTCAATAGTTAGAATGTGTCATTAGTTACTAACTAATGAAGGAACATGATGTTTTTAACACTAAAGTGTAAGGAATTGTTTTTTTGCTTTAATTATTTTCTTGTCATAAATAGGCTGATAGAGCAATTTATTCCATTTTAGTTTATTTTTTTCACCAAGGTCCAGTTTCTCTGTAGTAGGGACACAACCAAAAGCAGAAAGTAACAAAAGAGATTAAACGTTTTCTTCCCTTTAACAATTAATTAAATTTTACAAATGTTTTTTTTGTATATATATTTTTTAGTAATTTTTGAGACAGGAAGGCTTAAGAGGGGAGGAAGCCAAACTCTTCATTGTGAAGTTGTTACTGACTGAAGAAGTCTGAATATTTTCAGTATCGGTGAGGTAAGGACAGATAAAAGAAACTATTAAAAACGACACTGTGTTTTCACTGTCATTTCCAGACTTCTTTAAATCTTTGGAGATAGAAAAAACACTTGGCAGATAAAAGGAAGCCTGAACAGAACATGGTAAAGTTTCCCCTTTAGTCGTCTGAACTGTCAACCTCCGTTAAAAGCTGTGCTCGGCTGCTTCTGTGTGAGACAATTAGTGGGATAAAGTTTGTGTTCAGACCCAAAATGAAAAAAAAAAAACCGTATCATCAAGATTAAAATAAATTAATTACATGGAAAGAAATGAAGATGAGCGTTATAAGAAGTTTTACACATTCTTGCATCCAGATTTATTTTGGGCATCAAAACCAGGTACTATGCTGCAGGTGAATGTCATCTGTAACGGTTGATTGTGTGCCTTTGGCTGCGGAAAAAAATCAATATATTGGAAAAAAAACAAAAAAACAAGAAACCAATAAGGCAGAAAGAAAGACAAACTATGTGGTTAAAAACAGTAGATTTGTTGGGGTAGAAGTAGTAAAGTGGTTGTACTGTTTTAGCGGAACCACATAAACAATAAAAGAGTAACTGGCTCTGTATTATGTTTAAAAATATGTGGCTGTCGTTTCACTTATTTTATTATATTGTTTTTTTCAAAATGATATCCGCTAAAGATAGGGTTTTAGCTGCGATAGCAGACTGTGGTATTGAGAAATTCTCATAACTATCTTGCATTTGATGTAATGTTAACAGGATTGTGCAATACACTCTTAGTTGATGATTTTAGACACCTGTAGTCAAAGAAGTACACTAATTTGATACCTGCGCATATTCTTTTCATGTTAGAATTACAATAGGAAATACATTCAATATTAATTATAGAAGTTAATAATTTTCTTTACTTTTACTTTGATGATTTAATGTTTCTAGCAGGATTTTTACTGCTGCTGTAGAAATGGTAAAAATACCATCTTGCATATAAACTAAAAGTGGTATTTAAAGTCAAATAATATACTTTAGTCTAACTGCTTAAAACACAACAGTGACCAAAACAAGTAGAATTATGTACAAAAAATATAGATTTTTAAAGTTTTAACTTTACAAGTCTTTGTATAAACTGATGGACATACATTGGTCAAATGAGATAATTAACCTTTGATCAGTGAAATCCCAACAGTGTTGATTTTTTATTTTATTTTTATAGAAGTAGCTGCCAATTTCATAACATACCTGGCAAGTCCATTTAATTAACAATTTGACTACGTGATGAGCTTTTACACACAGCAACCCTTGCTTCTTCCTGTATAAAGGGAAATCCTTAGGACAACACTCAAAAAACTACTCAGATTTGTTCATTTCCATTATATTTTCTTTCTTAAGGAGCAACCTTTAAATATAATCTAAAATAATACAAAAATTTAGTAACTTACCCACACAGAGCGACTGGCCCAGGCCCACTTGTGTAGTCTGATGCACGGCCTCATACGTCAAGGTGCCCGATCGAGAAACAATGCCTGGATCAAGGAAAAAGAATGAGATGCATTGGTGTATTTAATTTCTATTTTCAATCTTATTTTACCTGAACTGCTTCCATTGGACAGCGCAAATAAAGCAAATGCTGTTTTATTACCAGAGCTTGGTAACAGATGTTGTTTGGTTTTTGGGGAGAAGCCAGTGGATTTTTTAATAAAACCAACATGCTGTAAAGGTTCACCGGGTAGCAGCTGCGCACGGTGCTTATCAAGCTGTCAACAGCAGGAGACCTTTCAGGGATTTTATACAAGGATGTATAAAAAAAATTTATTAGCATTGAATGTTTTTCCTTTTTTATTATTTTTTCCCCCTACACAAACCAGCCATTTAAAGGTTGTTGCAGGGGGAGGACATGTCTGGGTCACAACCTTTTAAACTGTCCACTTCACTGACTCGCCCAACTCTGCTAGCATTTTAAAGAGAACAAAAGGTTTTTCACAGGAAAGAACGTTTCTTTCTTGAAAAAAGGAATCTATGAGACAGAGGGGCATTAAAAAGTACTTGATGCTGCTCTCCAGGTGTCGCTAAGTGTTTCTTTTAGCCACTAGCCAGTTTCGAGACCCATCTTTATCCTGCCACTAGTTCGATGCTTGTTGGAAGGTGAGGGAGTTAAACAAAATATCAGATTTATAGGAACTGCAGCAAAGAGCAGCTTGTGATCACAGAGAATCCATAATACCCATCAGGTGCTATCTGCCCAACAGTTGTTTTGGAGACCTGAAATGTGTCATCTGTCCTTCAGGAGGATCTAAACATTTGGATTTTGCTCAAGTCTGCTGGGGCTTTAACTGAAAGCAACAATTGTTCTAGGATAATTTCATGAAGAGGCATCTCATGCCTAGCAGTGGGTTTAGTGGGAGTCCTGTGATGCTGAGTGCCTGCTTTCAGATTGTGACACGCTGGAGTAGATGACCTTTCTTGTGATACTACATGTGGCTATTTATCCAGAATAGTGCAGGTTAAAAGCATCTTTACAAAGTCAAAATATTTTTGGAGGGGGTGTTTGGTAACCCTGAGGTAGGATTCGGTCATCAGTGGGTCTTACAGCACACACTTGGTTAAACCAGAACAGTTCACCAAACATAAAAAAAAAAAAAAAATCAAACTTCTACCATGGTGTTCTCAGTCTTCAGATCTAAATCCTACAGGACAACCTGCAGGATAGCTAAAGAGAAGAGTGCATCGGGGACGCCCCAGGACTCACTAGATAATCTGGATAGATTGTGTTTTGGATTGGCTTTGGTTCAACTCCTTGGTTTGATCGGATTAACTCAACCATTTTAAAAACAATAGAAGTCTAAGTGCTGTCCTGTAGGCACAAGAGTTTTACAATTAAATTGACAACAGCTTTTTTTTTACTGTATGGCTGTTTTAGTTCTTTTTTTTAACAGGAGTGCCTATATAAGAAGCCAAACATCCAGTTAACAGGGTGTATACAGAGATCCTTAAGTTGTATTTCCTACTTTTTACTACCTTCAAAATATTTTTTACTACCAGCACGAAGCAACAACTATACCGTCGTAGTGACAGACAGATATTAAGAAGAGAAAGACGGAGTGACAGAGTGTCTGATAGAGGCTCTGTAGACGAGTGTAGAGCAAGCAAATGAGCTACAATTAAGTGGGAACTCTAGGAGTTGGATTAATCGAGATTTCACAACATGCCTTAGTCCATGGTTTTTACTAATATGTCAAAAAGGTTTATCCTCGCGTTGCTCTGTGAGCGGAGCCGCACAGTCTCCCGGGGTGGGAAAAAAACGGAGAGCACTGAGGGCGACGAAGGACGGCTTCAGCCCTGGACAAGCTCTTCCTGCTTCTGAACCAACCAGGCGAGAGAGGACGGGTTAAATCACCTTTCACTACCTTTTACAAACCCGCGGACACCCTGACTTAAACTGTAAAAATGTATTATTTTTACGTTTACACTTAATGTTTAAAAGTCCTATCAAAGCCATATATTTAAAAAAGAAATACATTTGTATATGTACAGATTAGACATTCTCACCAATTCTTCCTTTCTTGTGAATGTGTCCAGGCATAATGCCAATCTTGCACTCTCCAGGCTGTAAAAAAGATATTAAGAATTAAAAAAAGAAAAAGGCTTTGTACTAAACATTAGCTTTAGTTTGAAGCCCCTTTATTCACTGGCTACAAAATACCTACCAATCCAATACGTGTGTCTCTTTGTTATTCACAACTTAGACCTAAAAAGGCATCTCCAATCCTTGTGCATTTGTTTTTGTGCTTACATTGATGACTCCGGGGCAGTTGGGGCCGACAAGGCGGGTGGCGCTCTGACGCAGGAGCCTATGCTTGACTTTCACCATGTCCTGCTGGGGGATGCCCTCAGTGATGCACACCACCAGGGGTATCTCAGCGTCTATAGCCTCTATGATGGCTGCGGCCGCAAACGGGGGAGGTACATAAATCACGGAGGCATCAGCTCCTGCGCCCTCCTTCGCCTAGAAGAATGAATGAAAAGTGTAGGCGGAGGGAAACTCTGAGGTTATCAAACAGTGCCACCTAATGTTACACACTTGTATTAATATGCCAACATGGATTGTTTGCTTGCTGCACATATAATTTATCTGTTTATTGTTTCTAAGAAATTACTTGCCTCCTTGACTGAGTTAAAGACTGGCAGGCCAAGGTGCGTCTTCCCACCTTTACCAGGGGAAACCCCTCCAACTATCTGCGAGCCATAGTCGAGCGCCTGTTGACTGTGAAATGTTCCCTGTAGGAGAGGAAGAAACAGAAATTAGTGTGCAAGTGTGAGTGATGAACTGGGATACAGCCTCTTGAGGAGGAACACCATTGAGATATCATTGCAGACATGTTAAGGAGAAAATATGGTTCGGCCCAGGATTAATCACCTGAGGAGTTGGGGAAAGGCTGAGCAGCAGGGGAACATGAAGCTAGCAGAGAATTTATTTAGTGGGAAGGAATCGAAATGTGCTTCACCAATAAATAATGGTGGGATATTAGTTTAATCTCCTGGCAGAGCACTTGAAAAACAAATTAAAAAGGCAGCCTGGATATTCCCCAGCGTCACTAGCTATAAAATATTTCGGTCGTAAGAGACTTTGCAAGAATATTTCACGTTCTGTCACTATCGCAGAAGACGGAGGGGGAGGAAGTGTCAGAGCTGAGCTGCAACATTTGGGGCCGTTTTTTTCTGACACCTTAAAGGTTCACGTACAGCTGAAGGACTTTTCCTAACTTACCGAGTGAAAATGTACAGATAACAGCAATTTGAAATTACCTCCCTCAGAAACTCAAACAAAAAAAAACATGAAGTTTTGATGAGAATAGCCTATTTATATTTATATTTGTCACACTGACTCCCCTTCCAGTACAATCTAGAAACAACTAACTCATGTTGTCCCGAGTGTTACAGATATTCAGTTTAATTTGAGGTCTGTCAAACAAATAATAGTTTTAACAGAAAAATAAATTACAAGTTCAGCTCAATTCTTACTAGGCTTATTTTTATGCGTAAAACAAAAACAAAAAAAACTGAGTAAATAATTCACTAAATTGAGTAAAAGAAGCTCAAATGAGGTGAAACTTGTTAAAAAAAAATATTATTACCTCCTGGTTAAATAATTATCACCTTCTAGGATGATTTAAACCAAAAATATACTTTAATAAATAAAACAAAGCACTCAATTAAAATATGATAATGCAACATTAGGTGCATGAATATTTCTGATGCATGGAGTTGATCCAAACTGATTTTCTGCCACACTGATCATTAGAGGATTTAGTCGGTTAAATAGAGGTGAAGAAGAAACAATGTAGGCAGCGCAAGAAGAAACTACGAGTGGAAATAAATGACCTTAATACCAAAAATGATAACTAGCCTATTATGTAGAATTAGAAATTCATGCATCAGCATTTTCACCCCATTTGTAATAGACTCCTTCACCCTGCTGACTCTGCTGTTTTTGGCACTCATTACTATCCAAAATGTTGGGACAATAATTTTGAAAAATTGCTTGCTTATCAAGCCAGGAAGACATGGCCATTTGCGCCCGATAGCGCTTGCTTCATTGCCCGTCTTCCTTTAATTACCGGGAGTGTTCACTGGAACTATATTTAACAACCTTAGATGTAAAGCTGCAGAAACAAATGTGCTACAGGACAGAGGGCGGATATGAATCTGTGCAAACCAGGTTTCTGGCTTATTGAGCAGACTTTGTTAGGACTTTTATCATCCCTGCCTTGTTTTAATGAGATTTTCCTCAGTTTCTTCTTTCTTTCGTGAAGATTATCTTCAAGAGTAAACAATCTGTCATTTAGATTTATTACAGTTGATTTAGGAATTGATACGGAGTGCTCAAATATTGTAGCTGGGGACAAAAAAAAAAAAGGGGGGAAAATGAAGGTCTTTCTTTTTTCTTAAAAAAAAAAACAAGACCTCATATCATCGCTGATGATCATGCAAGTTAAACCGCAGAAATATGTATGTATGTCTGTAAATATAGTGTCTATGCACATACAACTTGAACCTGATACTTCTTAACAGCTAACGTAATAGATCTTTTGAAAAAAATGTTGACTTTGCCATTAACTTTTTCATTTAAATACAAAAAGAAAATGTTTTGTGTGCACTATTGAAAAGTTGAGCCTTTACTGCAGAATTACATGTAATTACAGTGATGGGAAGTTAAGAGCCCCGATAAGTCACGGTTACCTGCTTCCCTGTGAAACCTTGGCAGATGACCTTCGAGTCCTTGTTGATGTAGAGGTTCTTTCTTGTTCCTGTATAACAGTGTCTGACTCCGCTGTGCTGCACTGTCGAATCAATACAGAAGTAAAAAAAACAAAAACAAAAAAACAAAGGGATCAATCAGGTACCAGACATCAACACACGAGTGGATTTTTAACATAGCCTTTTGGAGCTTTGAGACTACTTTTTGCCGACTAACAGAAGACGCTATCAAAAACTAGGGATACACAATATATGGGCATTAACATGATCGTGTTAGTCAGATAAGCTAGACTGATACAAACAACCCTAGTTTATTTCCATGTTCTTGACATTTGAGTGTGTGTGTCACTAGGGGGAAGGGTTTGGTATGTGTTTGGTCATGTGACCCCGATAGCAGGGCTGCAAACGATAATTCAACATAACAGATGACAGTACCTCAAAAATTCACGTGAAGCCTTGTTTAAATAGAAAAAAAGATTCACACTATTTCAGTCTCAATAATGGCATCAAAAAAAAAAAGACTATGGTTAACAATGAAAAGGAGTCAGGAGAGTAAGGCCCAAGCTTTCAAATGTCTGGGTTAGGGTTACAAATAATAATTGAGACTAGTTAACCAATCGAAAAATTAGACATTTAACTGAAGCACAGAAGCAATATTAGCAGTATAGCCATTTTTCTAAACTTGTGTTAAAAGGATAGGTTCATATAAATAATATAGATACATCAACGTTAGCCCAATAAGCAGTTGAATTCATTTATTTTGTTGCTTTACAGTGGAGCTGCTAACAAGCAACAATTTGTAGATCATCAAATGTTTATGTCATAGCAGCTCCCAAAGGTTATGTTTCACAGCTGTTCCAAATCCAACAGACTTTTTAGTTCTGGGAAGTAACAGGGGAATAAAACAAGTCCACAGCTTATCTGGAGCAAATGATAGGATACAAACATTAGTGTAAACTAACCTTATCATTTGTGGAACATAACGGTTATCTTGATGATTTAACCATTAAAATGCATACAATGGTTTAATGAATGTAAGAAACATGACTTTATAACGCTTGTTGACTAATAAAATGAAGTTAACAAAACAAGGTTAAATCGGTTAATCATGTTAGTAAGTTGTTGAGCAGAAACATTTGCTGCATTGAGTTTCCTAAGTGTCATCACAAGCTCTGGAATTGGTGGGGTGGCCTTTGTTAGCCCCCCAACCGCTTCCTGACATTTTAAAAACTACTTTATTAAACAATCTTAGAAAAAACATAATTTTTCAGCAGCCTGAAAGTTTTCACCGAGATAAAACTGCCCTCTAAACAGAAGCAAAAAGCTACAGCTTCTTACTAGTCTACCCATGAATGTAAAATACAATAAACTGTCTTAAAAGGTCACAGAATACAGATTTAAAGCAAAGGCAGTTTTTTATTTATTTATTATATATAATATCCTAGATTTCAAACATCTCAACAAACACTGTTTTATGGCTCCTCTTCACTGCACAACTGGAAAGCCACTAAGACAAGGCTGACTGTCTAAAAACATTCAGGTGGAACAATTTGTTGGATAAAGATTAGTGGCACCAAGCACAAATATGTGTTTTCCTTTAAGAATGACAAGGATGCTTTTCAAGCAAATGCATTCAACCTCAGCTATTTTAAGAAGAAATGCGCAAACACTACTTTGTGTAGATGTGAACTGAATGTAGAGACCAAGCTCAAAAAACCTGCAGCTATAATTGCAGAATTGGCCAAAAAAGATCTATAAATGTAGGGCCATATTTAGATTCATACAAAATAATACAAATTGAAAGCAAAATGTGTGTCGTAGATGTATACTTCACAATTAAGCCCTATTTTCTGTTTTTATATAAAGAAAAATGGCTTGCAGGTTTCATTGAAGTTTCTGGTTTTGATGTGGTAAACTGTGGTATTTGACAGATCCATAAAATCTATTTATGAAGTCTAAGTGAAACAAAAAAAAACTTCCATTATTAAGCAACTCAAAGTGAAAGTGGCAATTTTAAGAATTGAAACCTTTAAAGTAGTTAGCAGTGCATTGGAAACAGGAACACCAATCTCATTGATTTAAAAAAGAAAAACAAAACGTGGTTTTAAATTGTTCTTTTTGCTCATAATTTTAACTTCAAATGAAGCATTTTCAACTGTCTTGCACATGAAACCCGCAACACGAACACATTTTGTGCAACAGCAAAAAAAGAAAAAAAGTAGCAGCTGAGAGCTCGTGGGCTGAACTTTGCTCCACTTCCACAGTTCAATGCAGAGCATAACAATGTCTGTGTGCAAAGTCCAGTCACTGCAACCACGGCATGGGAGCCATAGTTGCATGTTGGTGTAATCTAACCAATCTATGAGCATATGTGGATCAAAAACTGTGGCTAACAGGTAGAGCTCGTATAATCCAGTTGAAAGCAGCTACGTCTGCGGCTAATTTAGCAGCCTCTACAACAGTTGCTGTAACTCTGTCCCCTTTCCTTAGAACATGCGAAGTCGAGCAATCAAAACGGCCTCATAAGAGTGGACGCAGGTTGCTTTAATTATAAACTGAACTGTAAGTGAGTTGGCTAACTGTTAACAGAGCCTTACCGGGACTACCTTCGCGGCTGGTGTGTCTGACTTTGAGAGCTGGGTGAGAGCTAACCCAGCTGTCAGAGAAGGGTTGCCTTGAAAGCTAAATCATTGCTCACACGTACTGCAGTGACAAAAAACTCAACGATTTATTCTCTGAATCAAAACAAGCATGCACTAAAAATAAAATACTTACAAAGCAGCTTTGAAAACAACCTGCTATGAGACATCTTCGGTCATTCAGCAATGACACCATAGGTTAGGGACTTCGTTCGTAGAATTTAGCTGACTTCGGTAGATCCCGAATAAAAATGAATTTAAAAAATATATTCCTATTTATCATTAAAAACATAAAACAACTACTTAGTAAGGTTTAAAATGTATTTTATTTCTTTTAATTATGTATTAAATACCAAATTGAAAACAAGCGATAAAGTGTTGGCAGTTTTTTTCTGCAGGCAAAATAGTTCAGGTCTTTCATCAAAAGTGCATTATGGGTATTGAAGTTCGTGACAGATTAAATGTATCTCTCCTGTTAAAATGTTGTTAATAAAGCAGAAAGAGCAATATGACTATTTATAAAAGCAGAAAAATGTAAAAACAATAGATTTATTGGATAAAATTTAAAGCTTCAGTTAGAAAAAAAAGTACCTATAAAGATAATATTTATATTAACATGATTTGTTTCCTTTCCTTTTCTCAGCCTGTGTTCTGCAGCCTCAACCATTAACCTCTTATTTCCTTGTTTCATTAACAAGAGTTCACTGGTTGTTCTTAGAGATCAAAAGTATATTTTATCTCATCTCATGCTATAAGTAGTGCCTTGATTATGCATAATATGTATTTCAATTCTAGAGGTATACTAGTTCATTTTATCATTGCTAAGTACACTTACAGTAAAAAAAAAGTTGCATTTTTTTTACAACATTTCTGTGTTCTCTTTTCGGCATACACGTTTAACAATTTCTTAATTCTATGGGCGCTGTAAAACAGTCCTCAATCGTGTGGTCGAGACATAGTTTACTAATTTTGTGTGGAATTTATTACATTTACAACAGTCTATGCCAATCTCACATTGCTCTGCAAAAACTGGCAAATAAGAATATTGTCGCATCTCTTTGAGGAGGACTGAATGCTGATACTCAATGGATTGATGCAATCTGCTGGGTTTTCTTAGACTGGAAACATTTTTAAACTGATTTGCTTGACATGTATGAATGTATGCATGATTATATTAAAAGGGTCTTCATGAAAGGTGTCTTGAGGCGACAATGTTTTGCAAATATAGGAATAAATTGAATATTGTTTAATCTATTTTGACAACAAAACAAACGAGAATGAATAACTTAGGAGTATTTTTGAATGGTGCATTTTTGTTCTTTTTGCAAATGTATTCAAATAGCTGCATCACTCTTGTCTATAAGCTAGGTAATTAACTCTTTCTATAGCCAGCTAAAAGGCAGTTTGGGGAAACATAAGCGGGAAAAGCTCTATATTACTCTATATTACTAGGTGCTTCAGTCTGAGAACATCTGGTTACTGAGGCACATCATTTGGCATT